>WYDI02154162.1:0-105076 GCA_009867235.2 Psittacus erithacus
CTGTTCTTATCTCAACCTGTGGGAGTTGTATTCTTTCAATTCTCTTCCCCATCCCTCTGGGAGCCGAGGGAGGAGGTTGGGGGGGGCAGTGAGTGGGCTGCGTGGCAGGCCTAAACCACGACAGGAGGCAGAGAGGGAGACAAGCCCTCTTTATTTCTGAATTGGAACATAAATAGCAGCAGCAAAAGAGAAACAGACTGCAAAAAGTTTTGAGAGACTTGACTAATCATTCATTTTGGCTCTTACTTTCTATCTCATCAGCCTCTTTCATTGCTCCCTTGTTTATCACATGCTTGTTAAAGAAAACCAACCAAACAAAAAAAACGCAAACAAAAATTACTCCTTGAACTAATTGTCAGGTTTTAAATACTGCAGTGGCTTTTACTGACAGTCTTTATTGCCGCTGAGATGGTACGCAATCCTTTCAGTCTTTTACACAAAATAAAATGAAGTACAAACAAATACTCAAGAAAATCCTTTAGGCTTCTCTGTACACCATCTCCCTCCCACCTCCCATCACAAGCCTTTTACAGCTATTTTTTAAATTATGCTAAAATTGCCAGCAGATATGTAATTTACATCTTAAACAACCCTCCCGTGACCTTTTGAATCTATAGATC
This sequence comes from Psittacus erithacus, assembly GCA_009867235.2. Lineage (NCBI taxonomy): Eukaryota > Metazoa > Chordata > Aves > Psittaciformes > Psittacidae > Psittacus > Psittacus erithacus. The sequence continues at coordinate 621 of WYDI02154162.1, forward strand.
TTCATGGAGCCTTGAACGAACAGTGTTAAAATTAAATTGTGTTTAGCTGATTGATATTTTTATATTACACACTCACTAGAATAGGTTCCCACTGGGACTCAGGCAGAGTGTAACAAAAGTGCAAACCAGTCTCAGCTAATATTTATAATGCTGTTCTACACCTCTGGTAAGGAAAGTCCAACCCAAACTCACAAGTGCCACATAATTTACAAATGAGTCAGTCACTGATCTTTCAAATAATCATGAGTATTAATGATTTGACTACCTTCTGCAGCTTTGATTAAATGGCTATTGTAAAAAAGCACTCAGCCTCCTTTCTCACATTACTTGCAAACAAAAACTGTTTCTTCCTGTTCATGGGAGAGTTGTGAAATGGAGTGAGCCCTTTGCCCTGACTTTCAGTGAAAACTAACCCCTTCTGCTTGTTCCAAGCTATTTCCTTTTCTATTTGCAGGCACATGGAACCGTCTTTTCAACTTGAGTTTCTAACAGACCTGAGGTTTGTGAGAGCAAATTACATTTAAGCATTCCCAATGTAAATCTTGTAACTTCAGGAGACTGAAGAGCCCTCTGTCAGCCAGTGGTTTTAAACACGCCCTGTAAGATAGAAGGTAATGGTTCTGTTGAAGGAAGGAGTATTTGTCTATATCGTGCACTATGATGAACAACACTTGAATGGTCATTCTCATCTCCAGTTTTCTTTAGGAGCTAAAGCAGCATATTCCCACGTGCAAACCCAGACACATTCCAGCAGGCTTGGTCAGTTCATATTTACACCTTCACATTTAGCATCTAAGTTAAGAAGGCCAAGTCTGGGTTTCTTCTTCTTCTAATTCCAGTACATAGCCTGGTGCCTAAATTAGGAGGTTACTGGCATCGGTGAAATTAAAAGAAAGGACAATCATCCCCAAGGTCAGTCCCACCCACTTGCAATGTTTCTCACCCTCTATGTATTTATAATGTTTTCTATTTTTAGTATCCACCATAACTATGACCTGTATTGCTAAAGTTAAGTGCAGAGATTTTATAAGGTATCAGAATATCTGAATGTAGTCTAAAATGAAAATTTTAATCCACATGTTTTGAAGACATGATGTTATTTATGAATCTGCCAATGGATGGAGATAAATGGTCTCAGAGATTTTGGCTTGTTTTGTTATTTTTTTGCCAGAAAGCAATTGTTCTCCTAGTCACGCTCACTCCAGGGATTTGTGTGTATGAGACTGACCCAGTGATTTCTGATACATCACAGCAGGAGCGGTGATCCATACAACCAATTATTCCTGTACCTTTAGACATGGTGAATCTTGTAAGGTTTTTTTTTTCAGATGATAATTTCATTGTTGCTTTAGTTTGTGCATTTATTTCTTTATTGTTTCCCTTAGCTGAACCTTCTGTGGCATGAATTTAGTCATGTTAGATAATGAAGTGGAGATTCAGGCTTCTAAATATGAATTAGCACAGACAAAATTGCAACTATATTATAGTACCTCCATCTGTTTTACTCTTGCAGAAAACGTATGCATTCTCATTTCATTCAAGTGTGATGGTCAAAATAATTGTAAAATCTTTCATTCTCTCTCAAACATTGCAATAAATAAAGATATCATTACTTTTTGAGACTCAATAACACAGCGTAAAACACATACTTCTACTCAAGTCTTATAACCTAATCTGTATCACCTTTTTGATAATTACAGTCTAAATAAAACAAATGTAACAGTTTCATTTTGTTATCTAGGATTAAAGTAGCATGTATTCAGTGCACAAATAGTCCATATAGTGCTGTTTTAAGACAGTCTGAAAATATTGTATTTTTTTTTCTTTTTTTTCCACTTCTCAGAATCTTCAAGGCACTGCAAATATTTTAGTCAAGCTTAGTCTGAAAACTGCATGTATTTTTAAGAGTCAAATATGGGGCTTGGAATCCAAATAATTTTCCTTTCAACTACTTCAAAACTTTTCCATTTGAGTTTGGTTGTTTAAATTTGATCTGATTTGATAAGAAAATTGGGAAGCCAGACACCTTGCAGAACTGCCTAAAGCAAATGTGATATTTTGATCTTTCAAATGCCTCCCCGCTGATATAGCATTTGGATTTGTTTGTTGTTTGTTTTGGTTTGGTTTTTTTTGTGATTGTTGTTTAAAAATATACTCTCAACAAGTCATCATCTTCTTTGGAAAAAAAAAAAATAAAACAGTTCACTTAGAAGCCTTTTTTGGAGCTCTGAAATGTGCTATCCAGCCTCAGTAGATATCTATTTTCTATCTTACTTTTGCAATAAATCCAATGAGCTTGCCGTGCTTCTAACTTCACTTTTAATATGCTATTTTCTGTGTTTCTTCCTTGCAATTCCCAATAGCATTTCCAAACTTTTTTTTTAATTTAGTTTTATACTTTCCTTAGGCAGAACTTGCTTTCTGGTCAGAAGTGTGTTGCCAGCATACCCACACATTTCTGCAGCAGCTGGATTAGGCCCATATATTAGCTGTGTATTTCATTTTCTCCAGCAATTCTAAAAGATTCACAGGGCTGCTTTAAAACACATAAACTTCTCCATTATGGCAATCTATTCCTGTACCATACAGTGTTTTCATTATAGTGGAGATGAATATAAATAACTGTATCGGTAACTTAAAAATAAAGTTATTTGGTTTAATCTTTTAAGCTGGACTGTATTTGCAACATTATGTACTTTGTATTCTACAAAAAAGGAAGAAAATAATAAAAACATCACACAAGCCCTGGTGTTTCAACCAAGATATAACTAAGAGTGAGGAGATTAAAATTTTATTTCTGACTGCTGATCATTTTCATGTGTCTAAATGGAGTTGCTGAAATATCAGCAACTGAATTCTGCCCAGTCGTGCCTTCAAATATAAGTGTCATCCCTCAGACACTTTCCCTGAGGAATATTTCTTTCCTGCCTCCAAAAGACATCAAGGCATCACTTATTTGCATTGACAGACAATTCTAAGACTTTTAAATGGAAAAGCTAAATGCCTGATAGCTAGTGATGGCCTTGAAAACCTTCATCAGGTACCTTTTAGAGATCGGAATTAAGACTTCATTCTACCTCAAACTAACACAAATTCAATCACCAGTCCTATCTTGTATCAGGAAGAGCTTTTATTAACTATGATGAGACTGAGATCAAATATTTGAAAACTTTCATGAGATACATTTGTTGAGTTTGACTGCAGATGAATGGTAGACAGCAATACTGAATCAGGAAGTATTTCTTATGATTGCTCTAGAGTATTTTTCTACTGAACTTCCAACCCTTGTGAGGACAGATAATCCACAGAGCATCCTCACTTTTCTAGATTATTCTGCATTTCTTTGTGAAATACAAAATCAGTAATCAATTAATAAGACCAGCAATGAAAAACATTAACTGATAGCATCTTTGATTATTCTTGTATTCTAGCACATGACCCCTCTAGGACTAATGGGAAAATTCTGTTTTTATTGAATAAAAGATGCCATAAGCCTGCATCTTCAGAAGACCTGAACTAGAAATTTTGAGTCTATGTAATGAAAGACCTATCTCCCCTTCCTGAAGACACTGTTTATAAATAAATAAATGAACTCTTAATCTTACTTTGAAGACCTTTACATCAGGCTCTAGAGAGAAACCAGGCAGCTTTCCAAGAGAAATTTTACAGTCAGCACACTGAAACCAGTCTATTGGTAACAAATGGTAAAAAAGCAAATTCAGCTGAATTAAAACTGCACTAGACTAGAAAAAAGGAAAAGGAGACAACAGTGATGATTAAGAAGAAAACTGGACATGTGGTCACCTTATTCTGTTGCTAAAAAGTGTTAATCAAACACAAGGAATTAATCTAGTTAAAGCAAAAAAGAAATTCCACTATACTTTAATGTTATAAGCTATATGCACCTGGGCTGCGGGGAGACCAGTCAATAAGAATAGATAACTTTTTTCTAGAGGTCTATGCATTGTCACATCAGAACCAAGGCATTGTTGGGGTCTATAGAAGACAGGGGAATAGCAGGGAACAGTCAATACAAAAATACTGTCATTTTCAAAGTGTCGAAATTTACCAAGAGGCTGGCGGAAACTGACTTACCTGGGATCAGTGAAAACTTTAAGAGGCACAAGGAAAGTATGGATGTGTCCAGTTAAATGACACTACTCTGGAATCCCCAAGGAGCTTTTTTTGAGACCAATCCTCTTCTAAAATACAAAGTTTTTTGATAAATCACACTTCAGTTAGATGAAGTTTCTCAAGAATCACCCTCCTGATGGGAAAAGTTTACAGGTTTCACATTGTAAACAGAAGAAACTGCAGAATTTCTACAAGTCCCTATTTTTTATATATTTTTTTTTTAAGGGAGACTTCCTCTGAATCTTCATTCTCCTGGTTATACAGTCTCATTCTTTTGTCCTTAGCCCCTGTGCTGTCATATGAACTCACACCCAAATGAAGACTAGCAAATGAAACAGTAAAGGAAATCAAATGCAGAATCTGGTTTCCAGCAGGACAGCTCCTATTCTTATTGAAAACAGGCAGAATTTCATCTTATTTAACTAAAAATAACTCAGAAGTGACCGCAAATGCTCTACACATCTATATGCACTCTAGTTCTGCCATCTCCATAATCCAGATAGGGGAATATGTCGGCAATCACTACTGTTTTCTTTTAGCCTGTCATCTGTGTTTCTGTCATTAAAAAAAACAGAGGATTATGTATACAATTGTCTCTTCCTGCTCTGTAGGGCAGATCTGGCCAAACAGAAGAGCCCTGTGTCTAGAGGTACATAGATTAAGTGACCTAACCAGATGTTTCACATTCAGGTTTTCTGACTGGGCTCATGGTAGAGATAATCAATAAGGACCAAATGCTCCTGTTCCACACAGTTCAAAGAATATGCACTGGGCTTCTGTGGAAGGAAGTATGATCTCATGCCACAACCACCACACATGGAAAGACTGGGAGAAATTCTTCTGCTGATCTTTGAGAATGTTGTCACTATTTCCTAGTTTCACTTCCTTTTTAGATGTTGATCTTAATTTAATTGGTTGAATGAAAACTAGTTTTTGTGTTAAAATTTGTTTCCTAATCCTCACTGTGTTTTTGAAAGGATGCAGGACATGTAGAGGAAGTATCCATGCATTTAATTAATACATCTGCTACACAGAGTAAAGGTAAGAAATAATATCTAAACTACTCAGCATTTACCTAACTTTGGATTTATTTTTACATTGTCAGTGAAAATCATACTGGTTTCAGTGAGACTGGGACAATAGCAAGCCCTTTTGAAAGTCCTGTTTTCCCTTTTTGAAAGTGCAAAAACATAAGCTATACTGGAAACATGATCATCCTTACCTTTTACAGAGGACAGATGTTAGTCTTTATCACCTTTTTATATATTACATTTTTTAATAAGCATTTTTTAAAAAATCACATCCTGTAAAAGACTGTATTAGTGGAGAGGCACTTTTCATATTTGCATCTATATATTGTAACAGGTAAAATCAAACCCAAACACTTGACCACTTATAACCATGTGGTCTTAAGGCTCCTGCACATGCATACAGGTGTCTGTAACATTGTAAAATCAGTGTCCCAAAACTCTCAAATAGAAAAGCGATCCTATTAAACGTGATTGCTAATGTGCTTCTGTGGTGTTTATATTTCTTTAAATAACAGGAGCAATAGAAATACACAGTTATTCAATACTGTCCTGCCTTCAATCAGCTGAGTTACTCTTTTCTGATGCTTTTCTTTATTCAGCCATCTCCAACTAAGAAATAAACCTATAAGAAAGACAGTCATATTTTCTAAAAATCTGAAGTTTTCATAGCTTCATGTTAAGTCTAATCTTACTTAAAAGCACTGCTGGTGGCCGTTAAGATGGCAACAATTGAATACAATTCATGGCTGATATCACATTGAATTGGCTGGCAAATATCAGCTAAGACATAATATCCACATGTATTTGAGGCACTTTTCTGAGAAAAATAAAGCTCCCACTACTAGAAAAAATACAGGTCAAAAACATAAAGTTAAAAAAAAAAAAATAAAAGTACTGACCTATGCCTGACCGAGAAAAAAAATATTTGCTGATGCCTGCTGGAATAGATATCTGCATTCCACTGAATGCCTATGAAAGTGGAAAGTGAAAGAATCAGAGAATAGATCCTTGTTTGGTGGGTTCCCAAATGGGGGCAGAGGGAGAACCAAACCGCCCGTATATCACACAGTCCGTACTTTGTTATATGTAAAAAGGACATACACTGGAACCAGAAGCTTTCTTTGGAAATGTTTAAAGCAGTAATGTTAATGGTATAAAATCTCCTTGGGGAAATCAGATTCTTATGGATAGATTATTTTGTTACAGGGAATAAAAGAGGATCCCTGGAGGCCATTTTGCACGTATTAGCCTCCAAGTGCACAAGGAAAACTTGCTATAATATTTGAGGATTTAACTGACAGAACCACCCTCGAATGTACCAAAGCATGCCTTCTTTCTTCATGTCAGTTTCTAGTACACAATTATCTTTCTCTAAAACAGAGAATCTGTGGCTTTATCTTCCAGGCAAAAAAAACCTAATCCCAGGTGAAGTGTTTCTGCCTCATCCTGTATGATCATGCTAAAATGGCATCGAAACAGCAATCTGGTTGATTCCTTATCTTACCTTTAACATCTACATGCAATTCACTTCCCCATCACTCACCACAAACCAGCTGCCACTGCCCTTAGTGCCTTTCACAGGCAGAAGCACAAACAACCACTTGCACATCTGTGTCCTTTCCAGAAATCTCTCATGTCAGCGTTTCATTGTGAAACTTAGTGTACTGACATGTTTAAATCTATGGCAGCTTGGAAAGGAGGGGGGAAACAATACCTACATATTCCATGGACACACAAGAATGTGTGTCAAAATCTAACCCTGCTTTCTGAGTCACTGGTACGGATATAAAACCCCAAAACTGTTAGACATGAGAGAACCAGAAAAGGATCCAAAGACCAATTTGCTAAGGCCCATTCACACACAGCATTAAACAAAGGACATGGAAAAGGTTATGACCTTCCATTTCAGGCCTCAAACTTTCGGGAGGAAATTTTTTAGATTAAGGTTCTGAACTTTTTCCTATAAGCCAGTGCCTACATCCATTCTTTCCATTATGATCCTTTCTGAAACATTAGTCAGAGAAGGTGGCAGCAGCATCTAGCCCCACTTTGTCTGACAACCATGTGGTCCCTGTACCTGTCTGGGAACTGGGCAGTCAGTTCTTTTCTGTATTTCTGTCCAGCTGCCACAAATTGCACTTTATATAATTTATCCAAACACTGCTACAGGCAGTGCTTAATACAGGGAGTGGACTATTTTAGGTGAGTGCATTAACCCATATGCTTCTTCGAAATTGAGCCTTCCGTTATTTTCTGCCTCTTTTCAACAGGAGAGATGGTGAATGCAGACACAATTACTTTCTCCTGGCTTATTTTACTGACAGATACTTTGGGATGTAGGATTACACATTTAAGGAATGGGATGGAATTAAATCTGAACTTGCATTTCTATCGACAGTGATTTAGCTATGTGTTCATTACAAAGGGACAAAATAGCTCCTTTATGTTTAAAAGAGAGTAGTGGCGTTAGCTGGAGCATCATCTCCAGAATGTCAGGTAGGCAGAGTCCCCCCAGATGTGAGGACTAAGGTGGACATGAAACAACTTAGCTCTGTCAAGACAAGAATGCTTCTGGATATCTTCAGATGCACATGGCTAGACCTATCTTAGGATAGAGCTATGGCTAGAAAAAGATGAGATGGACAGTTAATACTTAGACATACATGTATATTCTATAAAAGCTTTTTTCAGAGCTTGTCCTCATCATCTGCTTTATCTCTCAAAGTCTTTAAGGTTGTAGTGAATATTTTTCCAGGATATGATAACCATGTGAGAGTAGAGGCAGAGTACTCAACCCTCAGTGCTCTAGACTGGAGAAATTCACAGGACCGGTGAAGACAATTGGATTATGTAAGATTAGACAAAATGTATATTAACCCAAGTATTAACCAAGTAAATAGACAGTGCTGCTGTTATGACACCTACAGTGTTATTGTACAAGAAATGCCTTGCATACATGGTGCAGACTCTGCTTCATTCACCTGAGCAAAGACCTGAGTACTTCCCACAAATCAGAATTTTGAAAGGTAAATATCCATCTTGCTCAGTAATAAGCAGGTGTCCCAATCAATGCAAGCTCATAAATCACTTATAAAAGTTATCTTACCTATGTCTTCTAGGGCATCAAGAGCCCTAAAATTCTAATGCAGGCAATTTTCAACTAAATCTGCCAAAAAAAAAAAAAAATTACTCTTTTCCTTTGCAACATCAAAAGAGAATTTTAAGGCCCATCTCTGATCCTTTAGACAGAGGATCTGATGACTGAATGTGACTTTTACTGGCAGCCACGAATAATTAACTGCAAAGTGCAGTATGGGACTTGGCCTTGGAGCACCTTTAGATCATTCTGGTGATTTTAGCCACTCCGCATCACTTCATAAATAACATCAATAGAAAGAAAAAAAAAGGAACTCTCCAAAAAAAAAATGTATTTGCATATTCATTCAGAGAACGGGTCACAGAGTCTGGACTGCATTCCTAGAAAACAAGAACAGCTTCTTTGTCCTCTTTCTGCCATACACATTACAGACCTTTCACAGATTTGTTTTTTGTACACATGCAATGGAGTCTTTCTTGCTTGATACTGCATAACCAAAGGTAAGGAAAGTAAGTAATGTTGAGATGTGGGTCCACAAGGTGCTTTGTTAAATTTTCTTCCACTAGCTCTGATAAATTAACCAATTAAAAATAATGTTTTTCCTCTACAGGAGTTTTGTAGCAAAGCAATGCAGAGTAACTTGGAGTAACGTATATTGAACTGCAAGTCAGTATTGTAACAGCAAGTATATATTAGTGTGAGAAAAAAAAGCATGTCCATTAATTTTCTATCAGAAACACCCAAAGGAAACTTCTGTGCAAAAATGCCCAAAAAAAGTGTTTCTATTTTTCATTCAGCTCAGCAAATATAAAAAAAATTGGAAGGACATGGAAAATAACTTTACAGTATTTTTTCAAAAAATAAAATTTACCTATAAAATAATCATACTTCAGAGTATTTATATTTAAGCAGCCTTGCAAGACCATTTGTATTAATTTTAATGGCATAAATAAGCCTATAGACAGAAAAGGGTTCATATAATCTCCTCAAAGTATTAAGCAATTGAAGGTTGGAGATTTCTAGTACAGAGATCTAAACTGCTTAGTCATGTGTCAATCATCACCATGAAAAATCTTTTGGCTTTACATTAAACATACAAAAGAGGGGAAAAAAAAAGAAAATCAATTTAAAATCATGGCAGGAGAAAGTGCTATTAGCAAGGCATATCACTCATCACAGAGGTGGAGGAGGGCTGTGTGCTGTAACCCCTTCCTGCCACAGAGCCAGCAGCAGTGGACATCAATGGAGATGTCGACCTGCACATGCGCGGCAGCTCAGGTGCTTCCCGGGAGCAGTGAGCTCATTTCATCTGTGCCAGCCCGGACATCTTCATGGACACATTGCTTTTTCATCCCCAAGAAAGAGAGGCTGCGCCTGTGATTAAAACTGGCCATGTCTGTCCCTCTTTGTAGTCATGAGAACAATGTAGCTTCATAGTGAAGCTCACATTCATTGCCCTCAGAAACACATCAGACTCATTCTCATCACACACTAGGAATTCTGGTGTGTAGCCTATGCTGACCTTCAGCTATAGCCAGGCATTTTCCAGGATAGTACCAGCTGGCTGAGGACAAAACTACAGCAAGGTCATGGCAGAAATCTAACAGTTTGGAAAACCTTGTGGTAGTGTTTCAGTCTGCACCATAGTCCTGTTTAGTTAGCTAGTATAGACAAAGTTGGGGGACTGAAATAAAACTTGACGCTAAGAGAACAGGTCCTGTAGGTACTTCTTGATAGCCATCTTTCCCAGATGCAGCTCAAGAGTCAGCAGCTTGTGAGGGTTGAGATGAATTAGCTGAATTGCTGCTGGGCACCACTATCATCTTTCCTGAGGAATTATGCGATTGTGTTGGCTAAACAATGTACAGACATCAAGCCTCAGTGGATGACAAAAGGATCATGAAGTATCCTGGAAAACCTGGTAGCTGTCCCAAATATGAGTGGTAGTGCAGTGACAAGTGGACCACAGGAAAGAGGTCAACAAGAGCAGAACACAAGCCAGGTGTATCATCCCAAATATCTGCAAATAAATCACGATAAATCCTTCTTACCTTTTCCCTCCTTCTGCCACAGGTTCTTGCTCTGCCCCTTGTACCTGCTTTGGCTCTCATTTGCCCACCCCGTTGACATGAAAGCCATGAAAGCCTACCTGCCAAGACTGCAAACAGTTTTCTACCCATTTAGTTCTCTAAACCGAATTGCTGTAGTGTTAGGCAATTGTCAACAAAAGGTGCAAGGGAAGAGAAACAGGAACAGACTGAGGAAAGAGGCAAGGTGCAGAGAGAGTCACAACTGCCCCTGAGATTTGCTTGCATTGGTCTAGACAGCTCTTTCAGAGTTTGTACCTCTTTCCCGAGACTCACTATTACTATGTACCTTTTTTCAAGTACATTAAAGTCCCAACACACTGTGAATGTTTCCACAATAAAAGGAAATGTATCATCATAAGCTGGTAAATGTAAAATTCTGATTAAAGAAAAGCATGGAAAATATAAATTCTAATGCTTTTTTCTATGAAAGCATATTAGAAATGAGCAGGGAAACCTTCAGAAACGGTTAACTTTGTCACTGCAAGTGCACCTACTACAATACAAACCTGGATAAATTAGTGAGGACAATAGATTCTTCTGAGCTTGATAAGCTGATAACAGGAGACATCTGAGCTCTCATGTTTCAGGGATGCTCAGTACCTAGTTGAATTACTGTTGTTTTTTCCAGAGCAGCCAGAGCCCTGTAAGTTGACTTTATGTGACAGCTCAAGCACACATTCTTAACAAAAGGAATGGCATGTGTCTTGGGTAGAAACACAAAAAAAAAGACAAACACAGTCTTGAAAACACAAACATCTTTTTTTTCTTTTTTTTTTTAAGAAGTAACAAATTAGTTACAGTGTAATTCCAAGTTTAAAAGCAATTGCTTAATCTGTCCGACAGGTGCAAATCATGGCAGAGCCGTAAAAGTTAAGCTATGTGTATGTGACAATACATTAATTTCAGCTGTGAACAGTCAAACTGTTCAGGTTCAGGATATTTAGGGTCTTTGAAGAGTAAATAAATGAAGTACCTCAGAATCTCTCCCAGAAGCATGTGAAAAATAAATGTCCTTACTGGAGAGGACTGTCACACTCTTAGACATCCCAAGACTGAGATCAAAGAAGGAAATCTTCATATGAAGAAAGACAGAAAAGTAATGAACTTGGACAAACGTAGCAACAAAATTTCCAGAAATCACTCAGAATCAGGGAGTTAGACAAAAGCCTTTGTTGATGCCATATAATTAGGTACATGTAGGGAAACATTAGAGTTTAATTTAGCAATACATTAAGCTAATATTTTACAGATGGCATTTTTCACTAATGCGTTTTATCCGTCTCTGAAAAGTGTTTACTGTAATGCATATTAAACTGTTATCCATTGTCAAATGTTAAAATGTTAGGTTAAAAAATATACTTGTTTCTATATATGTGCCCTTCTGGCTAATTTTGTTTTCCAGTAAGAGTATCTCAAAGCAGTAAGAATGAACACTCAGGATAATAGTTTTCTTTATGGATCTTCTTCTCTTAGCAGTACAGCAGATGAAGTAACAAGGAATCTGCCCAGCAGGTGAATTTCTACTAAAGGCTTTCTGTGTCTTGGCAGTGGTTCACAGCATTGATATTCTTTTGCAAAACACTTTGTATCGAAGAATCAGCATTTTTCCAGTGACAACTCGTTTAATAAGAAAATTCCTGACGTGGTGCAAGTACAGTGCCTAAACAACCATGATGCAGTTTGGATGGTTTAAGAGAATATAAGTTTATTGCTAGCTGTAAAAAAATCTGCAGTGCACACGAGGAATGGTGGCTCACTGCAGAAAATAGGAGATTATTGTCTTTGCAGCCTCATGACTTAGGTCTCTTCCCACAGCCTCTCATGGGGTGGAACATTTTCTGCAAGTTCCAGAATCACTCTTCTGAAATGGGAGCCTCACCCTTTCCAAGCTAAACAGCTACAGCCCTGGCTGACACCAATCCCTCCTTTAGCCAGTCATTAGTCAGCAGGCTATCAGAGCTGCCCTGTGAAAACATGATCACATCAAACCACAGTTTCACACCAGTGGACACATCCAATATGTCCACATGAAAAATGCATTTTTTTCACATACAGTCCAACCTGCTTTTATATTCCAAGACCTTTATGAAATAAAGCCTCATGCAACCCAAAGTACATTCTAGGCTGATGCTCAACACATCACCCTCTGTGATGAAAAGACTTCTCAGACTGTCAAATAAGTTATTCTCAGGACACAATCCAAAGTTTCCATCCAGCTAAAGACAGTAAAATATGTTGCAGTGTATTTCCAAACATATATTTATTTGTCCTCCGAGTGCCCCAGGTATGTTTACAAACTGGATTTGATGAGAATGCTGTGCAGGCTGGGTAGTAAAGCAGATCCATTTAAAAGGACCGTTTAAGGGTTTAGTGCAATAATGATCTTGTTTAGAAGTAAGGAGGCAGAGACCATAGAAAGGTAAGGGCTGAAAATGAAGTGTAATAAAAACTGTGATTTTACTTTGTTGTTTTACAGAAATGAACAACCTTATCTCCTCCTACCTCCTACCTTCCCCTAGAAAGTCCTTGCTATAGTTGCAGTTTATAATGTGGATCACTTGCAAGTAGAAAATTTTCCTGGGAAATCGGCAAGTATTCAAACTGCTCAGGTAAATTGGGACCGTATATAAACTGCCCTAAATACTTCAGGGGAAAGGGTTGGAAGGGGAGGAGCTTCAGTTCATAAGAGAAAGAAAGATGATAGATATTCTTATTATGGTAATAACAGAAATCTGACAGTTTCTGTTCCAGCTCTGTCACAAGCCTTTTTGTCACCCTGACTTATGGTCTGAATTTTTCTCTCTCAAAGTCAATAAGGTTTTGTCATTGTCATTGATTCCAGGAACCAGTGTGATTTAAGAAATCTCACCACTGCTTGTTGACCTCATATCCACCATGTAACAGCATGATGCAGAGCCCCCTGACATTGGCCAGTGCAGCCCAGCCCCCTCTCGTGCAGAGATACAAGCTGGGGATGAAAACAGGCGTTACCCAGTGCAGTGCTGTGCCCATGAGTAATATTTCCCTCTCAGCCTATCTACACAAGAGATAATTTTGACATTATAACAAAGAACCTCAATGAAAGTCAGACAACTGACATCTGGCCCAGGCTCGCCAGAATCTCACCTAGCACAATAAGATACACTGCAAACGCCTACATAATCTAAAATAACGTTGCAGGAGTTTGTTTCTGTTTTTTTTCCTTCTGTAGGAATTGCCAACCATTTGTTACTGTGTGAGCAGGGACACTGAAATTGACAAGATTTTACCTAACCTACTAAATCTAGATCACTACACATCTGACTTGATTCAGCTTGGAGCTGAACAGCTTTCCCACCTCACCACAGCCTCCCTTTGCTTCAAAAAAATTCTCTTTGTGGAAGGAAAACATGTTCAGCCCAGGTCTAGCACAGCCCAGTACACAAGTTTGAGCCCTGATTCCGTATTTCACCTGCCTGATAGAGTTCACCAAGCAGGAGGGGAGAAGCAAAGTACCTACAAGGTAGGCGGCATGCAAAGTAACATAACAAATAGAGATGCCTGTGTAAGGTCTCTGGTCTCCCAGCTGAGTGAATTATCTTTTTTATTTCAATCAAATATCTTCTTTTTACTTTAAGAAAACCATGCAGCAGAAAAAACATCCTAATTTTAGTATCCGGGTGCTAAAGCATACAACTTTTTTAGTCAAGCAGTTTTTATCTAAAGCTGTTTTAACAGAAGGAGGAGAACAAAACTCAGGGGTCTGCAGCATTTTATTCCTGTTTCTATCTCTGACTTTCCACATTATCTAGGCCAAATTCCTTCACAAGCTTATGTCTCAGTTTTCCACAGAATGGGTACCACGATACTGCTCTGTTCTCTCAGGTGCTTTGCATTTTGTGGAATTTTGTTCACAGACACAGTTGGGAAACAGCACTGGAACTCTGCAGAAAATCTGTGCCAGAACACATACTAGGCAGCACAGGGACCTCTGGTTTCAAGTGAGATGTGCAGCAAGTCTAAAGAATATATTGCACATTATATCAAATGCAGTTGAACATTCATTAGACAATAACAGTGGGTATTTATCTACTTGATCTATTCTGTTCAAATGACACTCCTGGCTTCAACAGCATTTACACTATCACATGGTAATGGAGACCTGGGTCATGGGAGCTTTACTGGAAACTAAATCTTTTAATAAAAATATGTTGTGTTTATGAGTGTTTTCTGGGATTTCATACTTGCTCCTGCTCCAGCAATAATGCTGTTTTCTGTTCTGCAAGCCAAATGCTAGGAAGCCTTTTTCCCAGCTTGTTTTTAATATTTTTTTCTGAGAGAGTCATGTTGGGTTCATGACCCTCTTGTCTTGTAGGAAGGGACTGGCCTCTCAGCAATCCTTCACCCATCCCTCTGCAAGAGTGCTGTGTGTGAAAGCGTGTTTCACTCCTCCTTCTGCCTGGGAACCAGGGCCTGGAGCCCTGGCCATCTCTGCAACTTGGCAGGGACCTATCAATGCTTCTCCCACCCCTTTCACTCCCTCTCAAGAGGACCGGAGATGTTGTCTTCTTTCATTTTGTCTGGGAGGGAGGGAAGAGTGGAGCTTCAGCAGCAGATAAAGACCCAGGAGATTTAAAAAAGTGGAAAGTGCTGGTTCCCAAGGTCCCTCTGATTAACACGGCTGCCTGGCTTTTGCGTAGGAAGGCAAAATGCCACATCAGACCAAGGCCATGACAGTTACGTAAGAGAAGGCAAGGCCTTCTCCTTGCCTGCATTCTCATGGCAGACCACTCTCCTCTTTTTTCATCCCCTCTGCAAACCTGCTTATGAATACCACAAGCAGAGTGACACATGGATCCTGGGATCCGTCAGTTGCTCCCCATGGAAGACATGCCCTTGATGACTGCCAGAAAATCTTTTGGTATTAGAAGTCTTTCCCAACCCACCCTGTTCAGCAGCAAGTTTCACAGTCAGCGAGTTATTTGTAGTCGTCACACTGCATTCTGGCATTATTGCAACATTAAACTTGGATTATGAAGCTACAAAAGGATAGTGGGTTGTAGAAAGCAGGCGGATAACCTTGCAGTGCCATACACTTACATGCTGAGACTGTAGGTAAACAGTGAAATGTAACTTTAGGGGCACTGCATCACCCTAGCAAAATCTTTAGGTAGGGAACTGTGAAGTTATTTCAGTTTTAAACAAGAAACTAGGGTTTCCTCCTCATCCTGCCACACATTTTTGATTGTTGGCTTCACAGCTGCAGTTCTAAAGTATTTTGTACCAAATAGTAAAGCTACCAGGAAATCTTTTCTGAGAAATTTTCAAAAGCTTTCTAGAAGAACACAGTACTTCCCTGTTGTAGGAGCATCTACAAAAGTAGCAAGTCTCTGCAAAATGGGGACTTGAAGTAGCCCTACACTTCTTAAAGGAATATAATAGAGGGAAAAAAAAAAAATCTTTTCCTTTCCCAGAGAAAACCGTTTTTTTTTCTTCCCCCCTAGTTTTCACATAATCTTTTTAAGGAATCTGAAAATCGTATTTTCCACAAAAATAATTTTAACCTATAGATTTAATACTGCAATTTGGAACATCTTGTATTTTATGGACACATTTTACTTTTATCAGAAACAGACATTTTTCATTAAAAAAAACTTAGCATTCGATTTTAAAAATTAATTTCAAGGAAAAATTTGGATCTGACTGTTTCTAGGCTTAAGTTCCCTGGAATTCGGACTGCCACTTGATAAGAGTTTTCCTACTTCTACTTACGCACAGCCATAAGTATTTCTAATAGAAGAATTTGGTAAAAAGTCTTCCTGCAGGTAGAGCTTCTATCACAATTGAAGTTAAAGGATTATAGCTCAACTTTGCAATTTATTGATCAGACTTTTTTCAAGAGGAACTCACAGCTAAAAAATCTATGGTTCGGAGAATGGGAGTCATCTGGTTAGGTAATAGATCAGTGATAACAGATAATTGATCTGGCTAAACAATGGATTATAGATAATGGCAGCGTAAAAAAATAACCCACAATAAAATGAAACAGTGAAGTTTTAATGATAGATATTTAGCCCACAATTCAAAGCTAATCAAATTAATTTTTACAAATTCATTATCTGAAAAGTGTAGTAGTAAATTACCTGTAGATATGCTGTGATATTTTTGTACTGTTTAATGAATGCATGACTACATTTTAGCCTGGGGTTTATCCACAAACTGGTGAATGAGTACTCATTATTTATGAGGGGTACTCATTATGACTGCCCCTGTGAATCACACAGGACTATTTCTGTTCCAGAACTGGGTGACCTAGGAAGAATCCCATTTTTCTGCTCTGAAATGATTTGCAAAATCTCTGTCTATGTTCAGTGAACATTACACCAACAAAATAGAAAGACCATTTCAAAGATTATCCCAAGAGAACATTTTTATACAAACATTTCTGTAAAAACTTACTTCATCTCCCTGATACTCCTGCTTTCAAATATACTCATGAATAAAATCTCATGCACCAAAGTTGTGCAGACACATGAATAAGATGCAAAAGGGCAGTAAGCTTTATTAACAGAAATATTTACAAACATTATTTGGCTACAGTTACCCCCAGCTGAGCCATACACACATTGCAGCTGTTGTACACAGAACAAGGAAGTGCATCAAAACCTTTTTAGAGGCAATTGCAGCAGAAAGAAGAAGCAAGGAGAAAGGTACATATTATACTATGCATACATATTAAAAAAAAAAAAAAAGCAAAACCAATAAACAAACAACAAAAATACTCATAAAAAACCTCCAAAAAAAACCAAAACAAAAACAAAACAACCAAAAAAACCCCACCAAACAACCAACTACTTCAAGATGACTTTCATGTTCTCTGGGAAGAAACTCCTCTCTACACACTGTGAGTTTGGCATTTTGATGTTCCAAGGTGGTAGAAACTTAGGCCTACAGGGAAATTCCTTGTGAAAGCTTCTAGTGGCAGCAAATTGTTTTTCTGACAAGAAGCAAGAAGTGATGAAGGATGTTCTTGGGCTATGAATTAGCTTCAGTTTCCTCACTATCATCAGATAGTTAAATTAAAATAAAATATTCCCAAGGTTTAAGAAAAAGGAAGAGGCAAAGATTTCCAGTAATAAAAGTAGATAAAGGATTTATATCTGCATTTAACACTTATCACAATTTCATATGCCTAAACTGGCATGTGATTGTGTAAGCTCACAGCCTCATGCTAGCATAGTACTAACATGTAAAAGATACTGTTTCTCCCCACAGCTAAAGAGAAGAGCTGTTCTGTCTCTCAAGGCCTCCTCTGCAGAAGTCATAGCTCCATTTCCAAAAACCCTCAGCAGAATCCTTTCCTCCGAACTATTTAAACTTTATCTGAACCTATAGGAAGAGATGGGAAGAGATGAACCATGTGTCCAGCAGTATATGGACAACTCCAGTGTGCATCTTTTTTATATAAGTAACATACATGATATCCTGGCATTCTTCATGCCTGCACAAAACCAGCAGAAGTTTGGGCCCTGGAGAAGAAGAAAAAGGATGGAAGTCCTCAAAGAATTCTCACCAGGTCATCACAGGGTCATGGGAAAACTCAGTCTGGAAGAGACCTCAGGAGATCTCCAGCCCAGCTCAAACCTGGGTACAACAATCTCCATAGACCATAAAACAGCCCACAGCTGGGCCTATTTTTGGACCCTTCCATACTACTGTCCCTAAGAAATTGCCTGGCAGGTTGTATCCCATCCTATCAGGCTCAGATTAGACCATGGCAGTCCATGAGTTTGTAATCACAAGAACAGGTCAATCCCAATCAGATATATCTGAAGACTTTAGTGAGCACCAAAAGCAATATTTTACCACCTTCAAAACCTTCCACATAAATAAGAAATAAATAAGAAAGTGGAAAAGTCATTAATTCAACTTACAAAATTACAGAGGAGTTTATATAAAAAAGGAATATAGGAACATACATTATACCACATCATAATTTCTAAATTTCTTTTCAAAATTAAGTCATAGCTGATAATTCATACTTGGCTGTCCAGTTCTTTTCCTGCATCTTCAACTTCTTCTGAATTACATTCTCTGTTTCTCATCAGAAAATAGCATTTATCTTTCTCCCTTTGAAATCCAGTCACTGCTTTTGAACTAAGGACTAGTTAAAAATATCAGCACCCTCATTTATAAAAGGCTACTGGTCTGACATCTCAGGAAAGTGTACCAAATTGGGCATTCATGGATTTCAAGCACCATAAACAAATACGATCTTCTTTTCTAGTTAGGTATGGTTTCTGCTGCCTCTAAAAAACTGACGTTTTTCTTTAGTGAGCCAAATAGCGTCTGCAGTGTCTTTCATTTTCATCCATTTTGGAGAGACTTTGCCACCTGTCAAAAACTTCACAGAAAATCTAGGTGGGAGTTTACAGATAGCATCTGCAGTGTGCAAGCTGCAGAAATACAGAGTAGAAATAGGGAGCAGAAAGAAAGAAACACAACAATAAAAGGCTTTTTCCTAATAGGCTTTGGTTTGGTTTGGTTTGTTGGACTTTTTTTGTAAGTAAGAAGCAACTTTTTCATGACAGCCCAACAACTAACAGGGCATCCCATAAACTTCACCTACAAATGATGTCTCTCATACATGAGTTCTTATGCACGGGACAAATGATCTGTCAAGTTTTCTGTAACTTGAGAATGAGAAGATTAGGGTCATCTAAGAGAAAAATAGGACCAGGCATTCCAACTCACACTAGCTTATGACTTTGGACAAGTGAAATTATTTTTTTTCTCCATTGCAAACTTGACTGCACTATCTTCAGTAAGTTGCCTCACCTTCCTGTGCTTCCATTTCTCATCTGTAAAGTCAGGACAATAGCATTTTCCAGGTATACTGTGAGGTAAAAATACATTAAAGACTGGGAGATTTCCCAGGTAGTACAGTGGTGGGAACATAAAGGAGCCAAAATAGAGTTTTGCTATTGAAGGTTGTCATTAAAATACTGAGTAGTGCTTCTTATTAGAGCTGGCTGGAACACTTCCCATCAAATACACACAGATTTCATCATTCGGCTTTCATCAGAGCCAAAAGCTTTTAAAAAAATCTCAGTTTTGACAATGTTTTTGAAGGAAAAGTTTCTTTGATCCAGGCTGGACTCTTCAGTTATTTCCAGAGACAGGGGTCAGGCTTTTCAAAGCATCTAAGAGGTTTATCTTTGACCTCATGAAGAAGAAAAGGTTGAAACCTAAAAGGCTACTATGCTACACAGTCATCATTGTCCAGCCGGTCCTGTCACTCCTGACTCAGAACACGCTAGGAAGAAGAACTCTTGTGCTAAGCAAAGAAAGTGCCTCTTCCAGAAAGGCCATGGAAATGAAACTGTTGGGCAGGGTTTTCAGCAACTGCCAGCTAACCCATTCAGAATGAGCCAAAGGGCTTGGTCTGACCTACCAACTTCAACTTAAGAATGAGCTCCAGCCCGATTATTTAAACCTGCATCTGCAGCTGCCTTCCATCTACATTTTCCTTTCTTTTTTTCTTTCTTCCCCCGGTTCCACATCAAGGATATACAACTTACACAGTTCCACTTACACAACATAGGGGCAGTTTAACCTGGTGGGAGAGCTCCAACATTTTTCTTCAATTCCTGTATGCACACTTTGAAGCAGTGCCTCTCATGCTCAGCTGTTCAATAGCTCAACCTCTGTGTATTTTATCTATCATCTATCTATCTACCTACTTATCTATCTATCTGTCTATCTATCTATCTGTCTGTCTGTTTATTTGTTTGTTTATTTGTCTATTTATTTATTTTAGGAGCTTGCCATAGTTTAAGTGCAGACTGATTTAAAAAACAATATACTGGTACCAGCTGAATGAGAGAGCATCCTATGTGTGCAGTGGTCTCTCTGTCTGGCTTAAGCATAATAATCGGGGATCATTTCAACATTTAAATTAAAAAGTAATAGAAATAAGCATCTGGTGACCTTCCTGCACCACGTACTCCAAATGCCTTCGGGTTTCTGTGCCGTTTGGGCAGACTGTTGAAAGCCCTTCTCTGGCGGATCTAAGGGGCCGAGCCCGAGCGCGGGGCCGAGGCTCCCCCTAGCGGGGAAGCGGTGGCCATCCCTCGGAAGCCCGGCTCAGCTGCGGACGGGCAGGCTGCGCAGAGGGCCACCCCGGGGAAGGGCGGCTGGACGCGCAGATCACTTTGAAGAGGCTGTATTCCTAGCGGGCAGACACCACGGAGCTGCCCCTCCGCTCAGCGCCTGCATACCGCCCCATAGGAGCGTATCGGTCGCGCGACTTCCCTTCGATCTCGGTCTGGTGGGTTCAAGGAACAGGGCACGATTCCAAAATTCTGTGCAAACTGTTTAACTGGCGTATGCGCAGCTCCGGGAAAACCGAGATGACTCTCTACTGCCAGAGCATTTCAGGGCAGAGCAATGTCTCACAAGCAAACATTGGACTTTCCCTCCAATGTTTAATCTCTGCCTCCCATCTCCCTGAGGCAGCAACTCAAAGAAAGTGACCCTCAAAGGGTATGATTTTCTGCTTCGCACAAAGCTTGTTATCCTGGGGCTGCCTTTTCTCTTTCCTCTCTTCTATTCTCTTTCTCCCATCCCCTCTTCAGAACAAAAAAGATCATATATCTCATCAGGATCTGCCTTCACGGGAGATTCTTTTTTTCCCCCTCCTTTTGACAACTTTCTTTTCATAAGGAGAAAAAGTATATTTCTTTTTCTCAGTATAATTGTACTCTGCTTTGAGTACTTTGATGTAGTAACGACTGACATGAAGTAGATACGCTGCTTGCTGGTTTATGAAAAAGGCATTTAATGTGAAGTACCAATCATTTAGTCTTGTGACTTTTTCCATCTCTTACAAGCTTCCTATTTTTGGTGGGAGGGGGGTTAATTCTGGACATTTTGTGGAAAAAGTTACAGATTAATTATCTCTAGTGGAAAAAATCTGTGCCTAACATGCTAAAAATAGCCCTTCCTGAATTCATTTTTCTTTTTTAAGGCATTTTAAAGTCCTTCATTTTCGCCTCTGTAGAAAGTAATTTTTTGTAATTATGGTCTAAGGATAAAAGAGAGACAAAGATTCAAGGAGATCTAAAATCTTTTATTAGACTGAAAGAGACATAAAAAAGAACCAAGCTTCCAGGCACACATACCTAACACCTGAAGGATGTCCTGCAGGCCCCCAAACAAATGTCTTTTTTTGCTGTGAAACGAATACAGATAATCTTGAACTCCTATCGTGCCTCTGCAAACAATTGCCATCATTGCAGGGAATGCCATCAGACATTCTGTGTATTTCCAGCTAACAGTAAACAGGAGTAAGAAATCCAGACCTCATCACTGCAGATCAGTTTTCCACAGTCTGCTAAGCTAGATTCCATTTTACAAACTCCAGTTACTCAATGAAATTAAAATAAAGCGGGCTTCATATCAAATCCACTCAAAATTAAAGGACATATCTCATGTTAACAGAGGTTTAACAGTTCAGCCAAGTCTGTCAATAGCTTCTCTGCTGTCTCCCTGCCCCAGCTGCACTGCTTGTCTATGCAAGTGTTTTTGGGCCCCACTCTAGCTCTCTTGCAATCACGAATAAATGCTCTGAGCCTCCAACTGAATCGAGGTTTACGTATAAATTCAGCAAAAGGGATCTGAAAATGCAGGCAGCTTCGGGAGATGTCTGGGCCTGGACACAAGGCTGCGCTATAGCTGCTGGTTACAGGCTTGGGCACAAACAGCTTTTTGGCTGTGTGGACCTAGTGTTGGAGAAATGCTCCAACCTGGCAGGAAGAGAGTGATAGGATCAGGCACGCCTACTACTTGTGTGCAGGGATGCATGAACCACCAGCAATGACATGGTATATGATGCTACTTACTGGTAACAAAAGTTTCACAGAAGCAGTCCAAGAGATTTGAGACCTCATCTTGTCTTTGCAAGAAGATTTGAGTTATGCTTTCAGTGTTGTGTTGTCAGTGGCATTATTTTATGTTCATACTGCTGTGTTTGCTTGACCATTTGCATGCTGTGCCTGGTTTTGCTAAGTAATCGGGAGCTGCTTGATTCTATGAAAAGTCTTGGCTGCTGCCTTAGGTAACTCGTGTTTTCGTCTCCCCCATGTTTAAATACAAATTTGGGGCTACCAGTCTTAGGACTTTTGAGGTCTTTAAACCTTCAGTTTGTCTCCACTTTGTTATTGTGCCCCATCGCAGTTAGCAGAGAAGCGTGGACAGGGTCCATTGTAAGCAATGTGAAAATAGCATTTCCAACAGAAGTTGCATTTCTGTGGGGTGAAGGGGAACAAAAAGATTAATTTTGCAAGGGAGAGAAAGCTTCCAGCACTAAGGCAGCACTGTGTCCATCAAATGGAAGTTTTGTTCAGGGAGCTAGTAGATCTTTTGAGGCGTAACTTGCCCAGGACTTGGAAAATCAACCTTTCCTTCCATTCTAGCTCTCGAATCTTCAAGATGGCAGTGAAAAGAGGGAACAACCACAAGAGATGGGGTTTCTCTATCCTGAAGGGAGACAATGAACTTGTTTCATGTGAAAGAAGCCTGCTTGCTGCAGTCAGAGAAGGCAGATGTGTTTATGGCCATGAGGCAGAGGCAGTAGCACAGGGAGTGCATGTTCATCTAGCCTCCCAAACAGTTTTTTAGTCCCGGAAGCCAGAATCTTCCAGTTCTGACAAATAGAGCAAAGACAACTTGGAGATACAAGTCCTGTCGTTTCAATATAGTTACAGAAAAGCTTTTTCTAGGTTGCATAAAAGCTGAGGAAGGCAGAGCAGGCCACAATGTTGTGTGTTCCCACTTCTTTCTGAAGTGGGTTTGCCATCTGTAGTCAAAAGTGCTCTCAGCCACTGCATCTGATGAAAAATGTCTCTATCCCAGCAGGAACTCAACCCCCAGGCATCAGCCAGGAGTTTCATAAGGCCACTGTTGTTCTTGGTTCCCAACTCCAGTCATATCCTGATGTGATTTGTGATGGTGCTTACCAGCATTTTCAGTCCCTGACAGCCTGCACAGTCAGATCTTCTCACTGTTCATGCAGTCTTAAGGCTTTTGATATGGATGTTACATGGGAATATAGATCTTACTCAGATTTCTTATTTGTCTAGGGAAGTCTTATTATAAAAGCCCTCTAAGAACATCAGGGAAATTAGTGATGCCTCGGAAAGCCTTGCACCCTGCTGTCACAGTTACCCTAAGAAGATTGTCCCACCTGGCAGGCAGGGATAGAAACTGAGAGGCAGTGTTGTTACTGCATAGGCAGCAGCAGCCACTGCTGCAGAGCTTGATGTCCCTTGTCATTCTGAAGCTACACTCCAGGTCAGTTACAGCAGGCTGAAGGCTGTCATTTTCCCACCATGAGACTTCTGTATTCCTAAAATCCCAGGTCAATGAAGAGTAAAACAGACAGAACAGACACGGTGGTGGCCCAGTCTGGAATAGTAAAATGAGAGATGGAAAAAATGTGGAAAGAAGATAAAAGTGATGTGCTGGGTTGATCCTGGCTGGATATCAGATGCCCACCAAAGCTACTCTATCACTGCCCCTGCTCAACTGGAAGGGGAGAGAAAACCAAAGGAGAGATATCAGAAGGCTCCTGTGTTGAGATAAGGACAGGGAGGTCACTTAGCAATTATCACCATGGGCAAAACAGACTCAACTTGGGGAAATGAGTTTTATGGTCGGCACCACGGACTGCAGGGGAGTCTGCTCCAGCACCTGAAACGCATTCTCCCCTCTGTCACTGACTTTGGTCTCTGCAGAGCTGATTCTGTCACATAACCTCACTCCTCTTTCCAGCTGCAGTTGCTGTTACACCATTTTTTTCCCCTTCTTAACGATGTGATCCCAGAGGCGCTACCACCACCACTGATGGGCTTGGCATTGGCCAGTGGCAGGTGTATCTTGGAGCCAGCTGGCATTGACTCTATCAGGCATAGGCGAAGCTTTTAACAGCTTCTCATACAAGCCACCCCTGCAGCTCTGCTAACTGCAACACCTTGCTACAAGAACCAAATACAAGTAAATATAATAATGTTCTTTTTCAGATACTGTATTTATTTACATTTTGAAAACATTACAGACTTTCTGTGCTCATTTTTTTTTTAAAGGCCATTTCTCATTAACAGAACAGGCGGAAAAAGTGTCAACAGCTATTTCAAATATATAAAGTTCAACATCTGCATAAATGTCTGAAAGACCTAAGAAACAGTCTGTGGGTGGCTTTATTCTGTGTGTTGGTTTGAATCTCCTAATAAAATGTATTTGCAATAAATATAAAAGTAGATGCAGAACATTATTGCTGAACCTGTGCATACAGATGTTAAAGCTGAGGTATATTAATATGCTATACCACCTGATGAATGGCTTGTGCATGTACAGGCAGGAATCAGGTGAATTAATGAAAAACTTATAATTAGGTGATCTTTTTCATAGTGCATTACATGCTGAAGTTTTGTTTGAATAAGTGAAATAAAAAAATAGGTATTTCCATCCATTCCTAAAATATACATTCACCTCATATGTGGCGCTTCATGTTGAAAGAAGCAAAGCTATTTCATAAAATCACAGTTCACCATATGTTGTCAGTGCTTACATCTAACTTTAAGGCCACTGCCACCTGCAAAAAATGTTCTAAAACGTTTTCATCTTTTTTTTTATAAATTAGTGAGAACCTCAAAATATTAGGGGTTTTGCCATATTTTTATCCAACAGCAAGTGGCCTTCATGCAGATAAAAACAAGTCAGTAGCATGTGGGAAGTGCAAGAGGACTGCTGTCATGCAGGATCCCTGCCTCCAGTCTCCTAAGTCTGCTGCCCTCCTTCTCCTTACATCCTCTCTGCTTCTGGTTTTCTAGTAGGCCACAACAAATTACCTAAAGACCTATTCCCAAGGCACCAGTCTTTTAAAGGGTATGGTCTAATGAACTGTCCGTGTGAAAATATAGGTAGCTTCCCCTGATTTTCCAGTATCACCTGGAGGCTGCAGGCTTTTTTATGTAACATTCTGCAACATGAGAGGCGTTTCCATTACATCATGCATGGAATGACTTTAATATTGATCTAACATTTATACAAGGAAATAATGTAATACTGCCTTATATAAAAATGACTTTCAAATGCTAAATGTCAGCATTTTTAAGGAACGTGAGAACAGCAGTACCTGGTCAGAGACAAGGTCAGGCTAATTTAGCATTCTGTCTCCAAGAGTACCCAGTTCCCTAAGTGCTTCATAAAAAGTGTAAGATGAGGGCAAGCACATAAAGATGCTTGCTTAGGTTACTCTCCCAGCCTCCAGTAATCTGCAACTCAGGAGCTTTTGGCATCAAGCTTAATGAAAAATACCAGGAAAGCAATAACATGTCAAAGTAAGGCGTGCACAAGCCTAGTTGTATAGATTCACATATATAAACTGAAAACACATAAAAGTCTCTCAAAATCTGACTCTAAAACCCTTCAAGGAGAATTTTTTTTCAAACCTTTTTGTTAGCTTTACTAACAGGTAAATCTTACCACCACCGCAAAAAAAAATCCCTCTCTTCATATCCATCTTCCCTACCAATCCTTGTCACCGATAAAATTAAACATTGAGTGCCCCAGTATGACTGTTTAAACAACAAGGGGAAACAATATAAAATGAAGCTTTGATGGTAATATTCAGGGAATTTAGACTTAAAGCACCTGCATGTCAGAAAAGGCCAGTGTATCCTTCAGATCTTGAGCCAAGATTGTTAAAAATTACTGCTTAAGGTTAGGCATCTAGGGCTAGGTGTACAAAAGAATTGGTGCATTACAACAGCCATTGGTACTCTGCCATCAGAAGCCTAAGCTGTGAGGCTGGGCAATTTGATACAATTCAGGTCAGAGGAGACAACCAGTTGGGAGTCGGATTTATAGGAAAAAGGAGTTTAGACCTTTATACTCCAAACTGTCATCCTTAAAACCCTCATTCAGCTGCCAACCAAATCTGGATATACCCAAAAATCTATTACTGACTCCATTTTCTACATTAATGTACTCCACATCCCTGGAGTAGCTCTGGGTTTGTGAGTTGTGTATTGCCAAGTGTGCCTGGTTTTGATACTAGTGCTTATCTAGAGACTTATGACTAGGTCCCTATAAAATGCAGAAAAACAGCATCTTCCTGTGAGAGCTCCTATAGACAGTGAGCTAAGAGATGGTCTCACAGCACCTCTGAAAACCAGTTTCCTTCAGATCAGGCTCCATGAGGAAAATGCTCATTTGGACAGGACCTCTGCTACAGCCACTGCCCCAAAGACGTTTCTAAGATGTCAGTGTCTGTAGGCAGGAGTCTTATCCTAAAAACATTGGAAAGGCTTCTGCCAGAAAGTAGCTGTGCCTGTGTTCTTGTGACAGTCCCACATGGACCTTCTATCAGAAACAGTCACCAAAATATTTCATATAGGTCTCAGTCAGAGGTGGCCATTTCTTTTCACCCAAAAGGCTGGCAAGATGCCCTTGAGGAGAGGTGGCAGATTTCAGCACTTTGTCCCTTCTCAGACTGAGGGGATTGGAACAGCAACCCAGGTACCAGGCAAAAATGTATTTTGGAAAAGAACTTCCCTCCTTTGAAGCATTTATCTTGCTATAAAACACTTCAATGTCTCTTGAAGCCCAGTTTGCCACCACCTCTGTCACTAGTTATTTAATGATTTCGAGGATGTCCTTTGGTACCAGTGGTGGTCTACGCAGGCTAATGTCCGTTTATGGCTGCTGACCATTCACAGTAAAGAAGTCAGTCCTCCCTGTGTGGCTCTTTTCCATTCATTGAATACACTTTTTCTCCTCTGCTTAGCTCCAGAATAACAAAACCATGCTGGGAAAAGTGTGATTGAGGTATGTCTAAGCGTTTGGATTGTTTCTTCCATTCTGCAAGCACAGCTTCAACAAAGAAAATATTTCCACCACATGATCTACACTGAACAATACCAACAGCAGCCAAAAAAGATAGCTCTGAGTACATGCCTAGCTTATTCTTTTACTAATTTGTTTCTTGATACAGGCCAATCCCTGAAAGGGACCTTTTCTTTTTTTTTTTATGCCATGGCTTATGATTTATAACAGATTGAGGAATGCACCTGCTTCACAGTTTGCAAAGTCTTTTGAAATCCATAGATAGGTATTGCTATGGGAGCATGACATTATTAATATGCCACAGTTCAGGGTGAAATGTATTAACATCCTTTTAATGTAAAAAGTGAAGCTGGAGGAAAATTAGACAATAAGCTTGAACTGAGATGGCAATATTAGTATTAAGTACTATTATAAATAACACTATTTGCATATAAATATAAACAAAAGTACTACCTGTATTGTCATGAACCACAGGTATTTATTGCCAGTAGGGAAAACGCAATAGTTCTCAAGGTTGTGAAATAATTATGTTACCTTTGAATGCACATTTTCCCTAAAGTGTGAATTTTACAAATGTTAACCCCAAAGCTAAACTATATTGGTATTATTATTCTAATGTGACTTTCAGTTCTGTTTTGTTTCTTTTTTCTGTTTGTTTTGTTTTTAATAATTCCATACCTGGGCGCTCTTCTTCCCATTTGTGCTTTGTCATCACAGCCTTCTCTTTTTCCTCCATTCTCTTTGTGAGTCCCTTGCGTCCTTGCACTTTCTTTATTTTCACCTTCTTGTTCTTCCGTGGTGTCAGCTTCAGACATGAAAGACTTGGCTCTTCAATATCTCCTCAGACAGTAGAGGAAAATTCAAAACACTGTCTTTAAGTTACCACAAACTCTGTACTGCCACAATGTAGAAAGCAGGGATGATAAGGAGGTGAGGATGAGAGAGATATATTTTGGACCTACTGTTTCAGGCATGACCCAAGAAGGAGGACAGCTGAGGTCCATCTGCCTTCTGCTTACTCCCCAGTGGTGATGCTTTCTCCTTCATTTATTTTCAGGACTATTTAGATAGTCCAGGACAGATTTTCAGGTGCCTAATTTTCAAGTGCCTGGTTTCTCAAGCAGCAGGTAGACTGTTATTTAGGGAGTGCATTGGGCAAGTTGAGGGACTGGATTAGATGACCTTTAAAAGTCCCTTCCATGATAAACCATTCCACAATTCTGTGATTCTAAGTAAAGCACTTTCAGCAAGACTCAACTAGCCCATGTACTGATTGAGCTTCATGTGCCACAAGTCAAGGCTAGCAGTAATTGCTGAGATTATAAATGGAGAGTTAATACTTCCTACCTTTAGATATTTAACTCCAAATTGCAGCAAGGTACCCTTGTCCATCTAATATTTAGCACATAGCTAGCAGCAGTATTTTATATATCTTTTGTCTTACTTTTAAGTAAAAATATAGTCCCTTAAATATGTATTACTGTTTTCTTCAATATGTTTTAGTTTTTAAAAACAGCTGGAGGTAGTGATGCCATGACTGGTACTAACTTCCCCAAAAGTATCGCAGAATGTCTGGCTTTTTTCAGGCACATAAAGCCTACCAGATCAACCACAGAGGCAGCATGTGAAATTTGGCATCATAGGTTTTCACCAAAAGTCACAGAAGAAAGCCTCCTCTGACTTTCATGACACACACTCTCACAAGTTTTATCAGCATTATCTGGATTCATTCCCTTAAGTGGCCCCACAGCTTACCCATGTTGCAGCGCCACAAACCATAATACATCGTAAGTCCATTTATGGGTCCACTCTTTATGTTTAGAACACTTTCATGGAAAGTAAAAATCCAGACCAAGTCTTTCTTTCAGTTAAATTAATCTCTCCCTAATTTAAGGCTCCTTAAATTGTCTTTGCTTTCTCCTGGTTACTAATCAAGGAGAAAATACTGTAATTACTTGGTCATGAGATGTAATATTAGTCACATTTATTATGAAAATAAAAGGGAAGAGTTTACCACATTAGATGGGAAACTTGCGCAAAGGTGTTGATATTTATGTGCTAAATTGCAGATCCATGTGACAAATTACATTTATCATGCACCTTTGACTGCCTTACCTGCATTTTGCCTACTAATCTATCTCTGTCAGGTTCATTCTAGCTCTCTTAACCTCTGAGCAGCTCTGAAGCATCTGTTATTTTTTAGTTATTCCACAAAAGAAAAAAAAAGGAAAATAATAAAACCCAAGGAAACTAAAACAAAGCTAAAGGGGTTTTTTTGTTCACCACAAAATGTACAAATCCCTCTTCAAATTACGTTGTGATAAAAGAAAGATGGGCAATACCCACTTCTGAAGCAGGGAGATGTCTGAGGTTCTCCTTATCCTCAAGAATGCAGAAGCATGTTTCTTCCATCATAAGAAGATCCAGCAGAGCTCTTAAGAAGCTTTTTCTATGTGAACTAGCAAATGTTCCTAGCTTGGATATACTGGCATACAGTAGACCTCAAGGGTGGAACACAGTGATTTATAAACAAGTTGCTTAAAATCATTTAGAGGTTCAGAACATATCAGTACATTCTGAGGCCTGTGTAGTTGCCTCATAATAGCAAGTTAATTTGGCTTTAATATAGAAGGAACTGCAATAACAGCATCAATTAAAAAAAATCATAAAACCTCCTGAACCATTTCTGAAATACTTTTTAATGTTAACCTTGCAACACAGCTTAAATTCATATGTGATATAAAGGTTTTATTGGTACTCATTTGGGATGATCTCTGTAATAAACGCTGGGATTCACCACAGCTAATATATACTGTATTCAAGACCAGGCTTACATCATTTGGCTAATATGCTTTACTTTCATTTGGAGATTAGGGAACTGGAACTATTTTCATCAGCTAAGAATCTGTCTCCAAGATATTTATTCATATCCACTTTTTTATTTTACTTTCTTTCCTTTTTTGGTTTAGTTTATAAAAATATTCTCATGTGTAAATGATCGAGAAAGATGAATGGGACACATATTAATGAAATTATTCAGGCTTTATACTATCTAAGAGCATACTTCCAAAAGGGACTTTGATGAATGCACTGCAGAATGTTTTTATTCTTATAACTTTTGGTAAAATTCTAGTTTTAAGACAGTTTGCATACTTTATAAATGAATTTGATAATGAGTCTTCAACTTCACAATAATTTAAAAATATACACATATTTGCTTACTTATTCACAAACATAGAAATACACACACACACTTCTTCCCATCAGGCAAATACAGAAAACCAGTAGAGAAAATTTTGAACTTAATGACTTAATTTTGACACTGTCACATTCAACTATACACAGAGTTTTCTTGTTGGAAAAGTGACAATTATAAGTGACTGACACTTGAGTTACCTGTATTATAACATATACTTTTTTGAGAGTTAATTTATCTAGCTCTGTAGAGTAGGGTATAAATCACAGTAAAAAATAACGTTAAATTAATTAAAAATAAAATTAAAACTATGCAATGGATAGTTTTATCAAGGGTAATCATATTAAAAAAACATTCCCAAGAGTTAGTTTGCTTCACAGATGCTCGGTTCACTATGAGTGTTCAGATATTTGTGTTGGCTGGCTAAGTGTATCAAGTAATATTATGTTGGTTTTAGACTGTATTTTATTTTTATTTTTTTTTAGCTAATCAGCAGAGTACATAAAGGAACTCCAAAATGTAGAATCCAGCACAAAATCCAACACCAGCTTTAAAAATATATTTGATTATTAGACAGTAAATTTGCTTATCTCAAGTTTTTCACACTAGTCCTACTCATTTGGTGAATATTTGCAGAAAGCAGACTCAAGCATTACATCAACACACTTGAAGAAAATTTATTTAAAAATCTGAATAAAGATATGTAGTGTTTGCCTAGAACTAGAAGCAATAGGGTTATGAACACATCATAAATACTATGCAAAGCTTTGAATTCCATTGCTAAGACACATTATCAAAGGTCATGCTATCAAGCAAGGCATAAACCACACTGTAGGATCATCTCTTATCTGAAAGTTCAGAATACTGATAGAAATTACAAATTTTGAAGTGATTCCAACACAAGCATAACTGTGCTTTGGAGATTGAGTGACATCAAATACTGAAGCAAAACTATATTTTTGTTAGTATATTTACAAAGATTTCATACTTCCAATAAAACTCATGCTGCAAAATACATAACATGATTTCCATGTACACTTCTAAAGATGGATATGGTACGTAAATACACAGACGCACAGGACGTTTTTCTTCAAACCAGTCTTGGTTAACAAGGATTTCATCACATTCTAGTCTTTTCTTTTGAAATAAAGCAAACAGGAAGATCCTGTGGAGAACAGTAATCATGTTTAAGCTTTTTTTTCAAGGAACAACCAGCATATACCAATGAGAGCAAAACGAAAAATTGCTGTCATCTCTCAAATTTTATTTGAATGCTTAGTCATCATTCTGTTTAACTGTGGAACATCAGATTCTCCCACATATGTTGGAGGCACCAGCAAAATAAGTCTTGGTTAAAATTCTCAAGATCAGAATGACTGGACCCACATCGATCAGGGTGTTTTACGTCAGGGGAGACATAAAAATGGTCTCTTTCTCTGAGCAAGGTGCTTTCACCCTTTGTGAGTGGCAGACCTGCAAGAAGGGAAACTACTTGATTGTTCTCTAACCAAAGTGAAGGTTCAATTTAACTGTTTTCTTATTGCCCTGAGAGAGACCAAAGCTTATCAGCTTTCATGTTCTGTAGGAAATGAAAAAGAATAGAACTAGATTACTTTCTTTTTTTGCAGGTCTGAGGTCAAACATGAACAGCTTTTGGGTCAACCTCCCTGCCTTACACTCTCAGTGTATCCAGAGTATTTCCGCTGTCTGTGTAAAGGCTGGCTGCTGATGGTACTGCTTTGCACTGCCTTCTTAAAGGTTGATGAAGGTATGCATCAAATTGACAGGCTTTGCAGAGCAGGCAAACCACAGCCTTTAGATAGGCAAAAAATCTCAATCTCAACGAGTATGTGTAGTGTTAACACTAGGAGTAACTTGTTTTCAGCATTTTTGCGTAGATAAGAGCCAAAAGAGAAAGAGAGGTATGTTTAGTTGAGTGGAAGATAACAAACATGCAGTGCCACATTCCCTCTGTGCTGTCTTTGTTATCAGCAGGACTAGCGGCATTATGTACTGTACAATGAAAGATAACCATGGAGTGAGAGATAGCTGGCTTTGTAGCTCTATTGATTAAACAGTAAGGCAGGGATGGGAGTCAAGACACTTGGAAAATGTGAAAAATTATGTCTACACATGAAATGTTAATTTCCAAATAAGGTTATAGGGCAGAAAAATGTTTCCTTAATGCCACGAGATTTTGTGGTTTGTTTTTTCTTAATTAAAAAATATGTATACACAGAGAGGTATCACTCCACTACCAATTTGCAAAGATAATAGCATTACATTTATCTGAGACAGTCATAAAACACAATACTGGTTTGAAGCTTTCCTAAACAAAAAGAAATAACAGATCTAGGGTTCTGCTATGTACCATGATTGACATGGGGATAGCTTGTCACGCAAATGGATATGCCAACTACCCAAGTTTTGTTCATTTTTTTGCATATAGGAATAGTTACGGAGGACTTCAGAATACAGTCTTGTCAAAAAAAAAAAAAAAAAAAAAAAAGAGAAAGCACAAAAACCCCAAAACAACCTAAAATATTGTTCAGGCTTTTGTGACTTTTACTTTTAGACTTCTCATTTGTTTATTGTTTTGCTTAGCTCTAAACATTTAGACTGAGATTTTTTCACAGCATATATCTGTGTCAAGATGAATTTACTTGTAGATAACACATTTGTATAATCAGTTTTCCAAGCTTTTGTTGAGTGTGGGGCAAGAAAGGGACAGAGCCAGACTGGAGTAGATGGATGTGCTGGGTGTATGGCTGCAGCACATAGGTGCAGAAATGCAGGCCAGCTCTGCAGCAGCAGCCCAGAATTATGAGCATACAGAGGTAATGTAAAGTAATTATTCTCTCTCTTGACTCCTGGCTTTGAGGTCTGTGCTGCATCTCCTAGAGGCACAACATAGGCTCTCACCCGACATGTTTAGCATTGGAGGGGAGATTTCACTGAAAAAAGCCTTTTTCCTTGCTGCTAAAATCTCTGTCCTAATTTTAGGAAATTGTTCATGTCCCTTTGCGGCTTCATTCATAATCCTCTCTGTTGGGGTGTAAGCTACTGTATCTCTGATCCATTTCTTCCTGCTAGGAGCTTCCTCTGCTACCTGCTGTCCTACGACAGCAATTTACCACTGACAATGCTGCTCCCAGTAGTCTGATATGATGACTTGGTATAGCAATTTCAGCTCTTTCTTGCCAGTCAATGTTGCCAAGGATTCACAGGCCAGACTTCGTATTTGCCCCAGAAATGTGGGGAGGGAGGAAGACGAGGGAGAAGGTCACAGAAGGCACAGCACTTGCATTTCTCTATTTGTGAATGTTTCAGTCCCGGCTTTCTAGGATGACGTATTTTAGATGCTTACTGGAAGTTAAATACATTGCTTTGCCCTTTCTTTACCCTTTCCCATACAGAATGATGCCATTTACAAGCAACTGATAGAGCAATTTATACTACACCTTTGACAAATTGAATTTAATAAACAGTAACAGCTTCATACAGCTTTAACAAATCTGCTCATTCTTCCACAAGTTCACTCCTCCACTCCTGCTTTTGCCAGCTCCTGAAGCCTACAGCAGCCCCTTGGCAATACTCAGCATTTAGGTTGCAAGTTGTCCTTTTTCTTAGAGGAAAAAAATACTCCAGGCAGATTCTGGGTTTACCCTGAACTGAGAAGTGAGTTACAATAAAGTGAAGGTCACACAGATGATTTGCAGCTTGACATTGCACCCACTTAAGTCAGCTGCCTAGCCCCTGTTCCTTTAGATTGAAGCAGTATTGAGCCCACAACTTAATTAAGCAGCTGCAGGTATAGCTCTTTATGCCTTTCCTGTTTCTTTCCATACAAGCATCGCCATGACCTTTACCCAAAGCTCTTCTACTTTAGTAGAGCCAGTGACACTGGGAAGTTTCAAGATGAGTCCTGGTTCCTTCAGTAGTTTATTTTATTACAGATCAGTAGTACTGTATCACCTGGAGTTTGATTTGCAGACATTTTAAAGTGGAAATATCACAACTATTTGTTTTTTTTCTCCCATAAATTCTTCCTGTCAATTCCTCCTGTCAATTCCATATTTAATTAATAGATAATCCACTTCATTTGATTTTTCAGAGCTCACTGATCCCAAAGGAATTTTTAAATAATTTATTTATTTATAGAAGCCAATTATATAGGTTGTTTCATTAAGGTACTAGCAGCACCTGTATATAAATTGTTGGGTGTTCAGATAGATTTGGTTCCATGAAAAGCAAGCATGGTTATAGTATTCTGTGCTCAGTTCAGCTAACTAGTCAGTGCCCACTGCATCTGTCCCCCTTGAGCACAGAGGATGTGGTTGAAGAGGCTTCATTTTCGTTAAATACTCAATTCTGCTAATCATTTTAGTCTGAATACATACAACATGAAGCCCCATTACTCAAGAGTATAAGATTATTTTTACTACATGCCTGCCTGTGTATTGCTTTTCTTGTCATGCGTAACACGAGACTATCTCAGCAATTATAGACTGCATTATACATTTTTTTTTTCTCAGTTAATATTAATACCCCATAGTTTGCTAGGTATATGTGTGTTCATAGCTATTCAGAGCCCTACCAGAGTATAAGATTAAGAAAACCAACATTGAAAAAAACAGTCTTTTGTGTAGTTAATTTCAAAATACTGTTTTTTTTGTGCTTATTCTAACATTCTGATGACTTGCTTTGGCCATGGGTATTTTCAGTCATGGATTTACATGATTTTGCAGCTTTCGTCAAGACCTAAGGTCCCACTGAGAGCCAAAAAGCAAGTGACCAACCTGAAATCAGTTGACCCAAACCCAAATTTAATTAAACTTCTTTCTATGACTCTAGAGGAAACTGATTTCTCTCATTATTGCTTATGTGGATAATATGTGAAATTAATTCTCCTTCACTAAGTTATCACTGCATTCAGCAGACAAACACAGATATAATGTTATTAAAAGTAATGAAATGGGTTCATAAGCAGTTAATACTAATGTTTTGTGTCATTGCAATCTTGTGTGCAATTTAGGACAAAATTATTCAGCTTTGCAGCTTCAAGATGCAAAAGGTCAACAGCTCAAAGCTTTGGAATGATTTTGGCATAGGCACAATTTATACATAGTTTTCTGTAAATGAAAAAGAGAAGGAAAAATACATTTACCTTTCTTTCTTATTTTCCACAGATCTGCAGGAAGAGTGTCCTCACAGAGTAGCTTTGTAGGCCAGTAATACCGTGCTGACATTGCCATTGCCATTGCCAATAACAAGCCACAGGTTTTTCACTGAGTTTGCAAGGCCTCAAGGCCCAGGTTTTTCAGGTGTGATTTGTCAGAACCTTTCTTCATCTACCAGGAATTCTGTTTTTATAAAGCACATATTAATTGTTAGAGAAATTTGTCTAATGACCAGCACTTACAAAGTAGTTTTGCTGTGGTGAAAAGAAAGGAAGGGAAGGAAAGGGAAGGGAAGGGAAGTGGGAAGGAGCCGTTAATATCAACATCATGGTTGTCCCAGGAAAAGATTCAAGATGCTAGTGGCTTCTACCTTGATATACACACCCCAGGTGGACAGCAGAGATGTGATAGAAGGGAGTGAATAGCACTGGGAAATGGAAAAGCATGTGTTGTCATAGGACAAGGACTGCCTGAAAGAACCTGATAAAATGTCTGGACTGTTTCTGCACAGATCTAACTCATTAGATCATTCTGGTAGGCAGTGGAAAAATAAAGGGGTACAGCTAATTATCACAGATGAATTGTTAAGTATACATCCTTGTAACATGCTTGGGGCAGAGGCTACAAAGTGATAGCAACCAAGTTAATGGCCACTATTTTAGTCTTAAACAGAGAGAAAGTGAGACTGGCCTGCAGCTACATGATCAACAAAGCTATTCACAGTTTATGCTGACTATTTACCCTAGAAAGCAACAAATATTTAAGAGGGTTGTGCCTTGGAGGGAACATAGTTGCAGATGCACAGCACTGTGCAGAAAGCTGAGTCCAAGGTGACACCATTATGTGTAGAAGCCAGGCTGCCTGCCAAGGCTAAAACGTAGTGAGAAGCTGGAGTGAGCATTTTGCTTCCTCAAATCCATAGTGCAGGTTGAGACTGGACCAGAGGTTCAGGGGCCTTGGTTGATGTGAATGTATCTGCAGAGTGTGTATATGGTAAAACAGAAATCCTGGAGTAGCCATCTGCTATGCTCCTCCCACTTGGTAAATAAGTTTTAAATTTTATGTCAATAAGTGTAGTTCAGGCTTTGAGGCCACCCCACCCTCAGTTCTCCATGACACTGTGTATAGTAATTTTAGCTATGTCATTCCTATTGAGACTTTTCCTGTACGGTAGTATTTTTAATTCCTTTTTCTTTTAAAAATAATTAGATCTGAACAAATAATAATTCTCTGACTGCTATTATATGATTTTAATCATCCTAATAATAAATTCTGAATTTACATATAATACCTGAATTCATTTTGCCTGTAACAAAATTTTGAGTATATTACCCTACTTCTATCTATGATTTAATTCCACACTCTAACTGGACAGATGCAGGAAAAGATGACAGATTTGTCCAAGGTTAAAAACTGAAGAACCTAGCAGCATATGATTGAATGTAAAAAAATTGGCTCTAAGCTGTCCTGCTTTTCATCATCTCTTTTTAATGTATTAGTTAATTTATTTCCTTTCAATAAGAACTCAGGTAGAGAACAAAAAAACTCAAGCAAATGAACAACAAAACACAAATTCTAATGCAGATTGAATTTATGAGATAAATTTGAAGGACAGCATTTCAAAGAAAGTAACAATTCTACTGGGATGTGATCAAGTTTTTTTGACTTCATAGAATGAGATTTTTTCCTCATTTCCATAACATGAGAGTCCTTTTTCCTGTCCCTGCAATGACGTGGTCAATTGGTGAATTGTGCTAATACTCACAGGCCTCTGTTGTGTACAAATGACATGAAAAAAAATTTATTTGTGTCCCTTATGTAGTAACAGCAGGACCCTTATGTAGGAACAGGAAGAGAACCCAACACATAAATTTGTATTCAGTTTCTCATACTTCTTACTTTGATATTTTATCCTGAAGAATAAAGGGTCATTATAACAACTTGGGCAACAAGGTTGGGAGGTGTGAATCCACTTGATCACCCTGAGAACTAAAAAAAAAAAAGAAAGGTTTATCCTCTGATCACTTGGAGATGCAAGACACAGTTTCTCAAAGGCATTATCTGACGCCATTTGGATATCCGATTGTAAGAGCTAGAAAAAGCCCTTCCATTTCTTGTTCTGCAGGCTGTCTTGGGCAATCCAAAACAGATGTTCTCAATCACAGCAAAACCAATCCACAACAGATTTCCTCCTCCTGTGAAAGGGATATCTGATATTTCCTTTTCTATCTTGCCTTACTTGTATAAGCTACTTATGCAAGTACTTCTCTGATTTCAGCTTTAGGTACCTAAATTAATAGAAAGGGGTAAATCTAATATATAATCTGGAGCATAATTAATAGCATTTAAACAATTGCAGTGTCTCTGGGTGATTTGCAAAGCTATATGCCAGTCCTGAAATGTAGAATCCTTCCCTATATATTAGAAGCAGACTGCAAGTATGTTTTTAGTTCTGGAATGTGTAGCATGGCAGCTAAATGCCATGATTCCTACATGATTAAACAGAGAAAATTAAGGAAAATGCTAAACCCATGACAGGGTAGATGTGTTCGTGGCTGGAATGGGTTGTAGAATGATTTGAGGAAGTTAATCCTGGACAAAATCCAGCAGATATTCTACCTGCCTAAATTTCCTCTGTTGTTTTAATTAACTTATCTTCACTTCCTCCTGTTAAAATACTACTGTGTAATATTGCTGTCCCAGAAAGGATTGCTATTATCCCAAGGGAAACTGCATTTCAGCCGGAAGTCCAGCAATCTTTGTAGTCTCTGAGAAGTTCTTAAGTATGCTTTTGGGTATATGTTTCTATAAAAATGCAAAGTATAGCAGTATGTAGTGCTGCCACTCTGCTATTGATAAAAATGAAAGGGAAAGTAGGCCATTATGTGAAGGACACAGAGCATTGGGAGTGTTCCCAAAGGTGGCTTCCACTTAATCAAAATGAGGCCACACTGAGTATCCCAGCTGAGGTGCCTCTTCTTGCCTTTAAGGATGGCAGACAGCATCAACTAGGAGGTGCAGAGCATCAAAAATTTGTTTGATTCATGTACTGAGTGGAAATGGAAGTAGATTTCCCAATAATCTCACTGGCTCTACAGCATGGCAGTTGTTCCAGAGAAAATTTATGTTAATTTGAATATGTATGTCTCTCCTTAAAATTTCTAGGGACACTACATACATCTATATACCATAATGTATATAAGGCTGTGGAGGGACTGTTGGGTTTATTTGGCTGTTTGGTTTTGTTTGTTTTTTTAACTGCTTACAATAGTAATAATGACCTCAGTGCTGAGCATTTCCTATGAACTAATGACCAGCTGGGGTTAATGACCTGAAATGTAGCCACAGGCCATCCACTCATCCCAGCCAGCCATTAATCCTATGGAACTACCAGTGCCTCCACTGTGATTGCTTAATTTAGTCTCCCTAATTTTAGTGAAGCTTTAAAAACCTTGCTGCAGCCACTGAACAGCTCTGTATTTTATTAGCCCTGCATTTCTACTGCTGAGCATGGGTTCTTTTCCTAGCTGCCGATCAACTCTAAACACTGAATAGACTTTATTAAAAATTGGTTATCAAGCTGCTGAGCATCTCCAGACATCTAAATATTTTATGTGTGTTTGCTTTGAGTGGCCCTGAGCAATTAATACATTGTTTCATTAGGAGGGTTTTTTACTAACCACTAAGTGACTCTAAACACCTAATATATTTCACAAAAAGTTTGTATTCCAGCCATTGAGCAGCTTTAAACACTAAATTGGCATCATACATTTAAAACAGAAATCATTTAGTGTTATACTTTTCTCACAAGTAATTTCCTGTCTGTACCTTTCTAAACATTATTCTTTTATTTTATGGGAGGGGTTTTTTTCAGCTGATACATTCCTACTTACGTTGCTGGACCTCCAGTACTTTTCATTCAAAAGCTAGGAGCTTCACTGGAATTGGTTTTGCTTCATTTCCTTCATCTAATACAGAGAAAAAAAGATCCACAGGGGGCAGCATGAACCTCAGCTTCCTTCCAACACCAAATTAAGGGATTAGAAAATATTCGTGTTGTTCTGACCGAGATAATAATTCAGGCTTTAGACTTGAAAATAACCCATGGTGTATCCCTGCATATACAACTGCCAGCAGCACGACAATCAAAATGACAGTGATTCAGTAGGTACGCTTAATCATCGTTACAGATCTCCAGCCCAGCACTGTCAATGGGAAATTCACGCTGCTGCAGCAAATGCTGAGATTAGCTAACACCTGCTCACTCAGGCTGAGGACTTGATCAGCTAGAATTGCAGCAAACAGGCCCTGGCCCTACAATTTGTTTGTTTCTCCAAGTTCTCCCATGAGACACTTCAGCCAGGAAGAGTTGTTCTCACTCCTCTGAAGTCATGGGAGCAATGAGCCCTGTGAACACTGCTCCTGGATCTCGCTGCTCAACCTCTGCAGTTCCATTGGAGTGAGCACGGACAGGACCTTCCAAATTCTCATGCCAGGCAAAGTTCCCACCATTTTGCTCCTTTCAGCAAGCAGTAAAATCTTAGTGACGGGTCAGACTTGCATAGCAAGTCAAAAAGACTAGTAGTTTATATAGCTCCCAGTCTGCTGGGCAATTCACATAAAAGGTAGCTCACTGTATATAGCCTTCTACACCACTGCAAGCCCAGCTCTCCAAGCCTGTACCAACCTGCTCCATGGGCAGGTGGCCTGCTTGCCCCCTGCCTCCACACAGATAAACCTCTGGGTTCCCCTTCTAGGTAGGACCAAGTAACAGGGGAATTACTGTCACAGCTTTTATCAAGCTGAGGCTTTTACCAGACAAGTAGGACTGAGCATCTCTATGTTTAAAAATCCTTGATAGGTGACATTCCTTTTAAACAGTGCTGATGAGGACAGTATTGGTGATTATTATTACAACAATTATTATTGTTATTTAATAACATTGCTGTTATTAAACTAATGCAATACTTGCCAAAGAAGGAAATGTGGCAAGTCCTGCTGTAATAATATGAGTAGATGACATTAATGACAACACATAAAAAGTGGTGTGTTTTTTCAGACAAAAAAAATACCAAGGAAAGTTTTTTAAAAAATGTTATGGGTCAAATTATCCTACAAAAATCATATTACCATATTCTTAAAATGATTTGAAAAACTTGTCCTAAGACAGTAAGGTATGAACTCCGCAGACTAGCATTGACAAAATGATGTACACCCCTGTTTTGTAATTATTAACTTATAGGTAATGTTTTTACAACTCAGGCTGATTGCACATACCATCTGTCCTTTAAAATGGTACGGAAATCTTCTCTCTAACCATATCAGCTGGATCAAATGAATTCAAAATAAAGGTTGAATTATTACCTTAGAAAAGATTGGTCCAAGTTGACAGTCATGGTATAGAAGTGTATCCAATACTAATTTAGACATACCTTACCAAGATCAACCAGGAGGGTTTTGATTTGTTTAAGTCTCTTCGGGCATTCCTTATATTCAGCAATTCTGTATTGGCTCTGCAGCCAGAGTTGCAAGGCAATTCTTACATTCAAATGACATCCAGTGCACTATACTTCAAATCTTAGCAATAAGATATTGCCTTATAATATTTGGATTGCTAGTTGTGCACCGGCTTCAACTGCAATGTTGTTGTGCTGATACACCTGGGCATGAGTTAAGGAATGAGCTGGTATGTGGGGAAGAGTGGAGATTATGGTATATGTGTGGAGATTATTACTCAGATAACTCCAGTGCTTTCAGTGCTGTGAATGAAAATACCTAACTTTGGATGCTCTGGCTTTGGCATACTTGTAACTCAGACTTGTAACTCAGACTGATATCATCTATTTATCTGAGTTTGTGTATGTGGGCATGCATACAAGAACAGGCGTTCATTTTAATTTTAAACCTCCAATCACTATTACTTTCCTGAAGTTCTGTCAAAAGTACCTGGTTCCCAGAAATCAGCTCTGGGACCACAGACTGCTATCTTCAGATCAAGTCTATTTTGGTCTATTCCTTGTGGGAGGTTGCATTTTTTTCTTTCCAGGCACTGAAAAACCATGTATTTTAAAGTTGGATCACAGTTTTTCTTTGGCATGCATATTTAATTTTGCATACACATGTGGTTTTCATGCAGTTAATATTTTAAGTATAGAAAGCCTAAAATAAACACAACAAAAAGCAAAATCCAAGTTAAGACCTTTAAAAATAAAGGGTATATTGGCAATATCAACTGACCCTCAACTCAGTAAATACGGAAGCATAACTGTTGTTGACTTTGGGTTAGGTTCAGTTCAGAATGGATGAATGCAATATTTATTTCAGTATGAATTGCAAGTATTGGAGTTACTGCCAGCTTTGAGTGAAGTCAGTCCTATGATAATCAAAATCATAATGAAAGACTGTCATGAGAGCAATGCATTATTCTTGTACTGAAAAGGAAGTTTGCCTCTTTTCTACTACTGTAATTAATGTTCCTGATTTTTATGTATTTAACCATTCCAGTGTTATAATTCTTGGACCTTTATAACAAAGACGTATCTGTTGTAACAAAAAAAAAATATATAGTTTTACATTAAAAAAGAGTTGTACTGTTTAAGCTACATTTTTCAGCAATATCTGGTAAAATATCTTTTACCTATGCAGTGTTATATGTCGGCTTTTAGTGGGGTTTTCTATATATAGCTCTGAAGGGGTCAAAAGTCCCTTTGGATATGTGTGTCCTAACAATCAACAATAAAAATTCCCACTGTGTTGCAATTTCTGGGGAAAGCTATATATTTCACAAGTTTCTTGCATCTGATGGCATTACTTGAACTTAACAGAGCAACAGTTGCACAGGTAAAATATATAAATAGCTTAGATTTGATTATCACCTCCTCTGGTAACTAAATATTATGTGACTGCACTGGACAAAGAACATACATTTCATTTGGCCTAATCCAGACAATCAAAGAAAAGCTTCTTATCAAAAACGTTTGGTTTTTTTAAAAGCAATCATATATGTACAGGCTAAAACCCATTTGCCATTAGTACACTGACCCATCTCTGTTTGATGTGTTTATTTGTAATATTTATTTAATAAAGATATTTATTATTTAATAAAGACCAAGTCTTCAGAAAATGTTCATGATCAGAAAGCTCAGGTTTGATTTCCATTTTCCATATGGACAGTAAATAATGCAAAGATTTTTCCACTGATCTTCAACAATTTGCTCTACTGCAAACAGTTCTGTTGTGGCTAATTTACATGGCCTTAAAGGAGATGAAATTGACTATTTGTGAATATTAGCTGAAGTTGAAGTAAGGATTTCAAACAACCTTTTTTTTCCCCCCTATATTGTTCTTTCTACAAAAAGATGCTTAACAGACAAGATCTAAGTCTTCACATTCTTCATTCATCAGTGTATTTCTCAAAACTTGTGACAGTGTGTTGAATTTCTCTCCTTTCCATTATATTTTCTAGTCTTCCTCTAGTTTAGTTCTTTTATCTTGCCATCTTAGAATTTTACATCCAAAAATCAAATTACGCAACTGCTGTTTCTTAAGACTGCCACTTAACAGTGGTCTCAGTCAACCATTCATTTTTAAACTCCTAGATGAACTTTTTATAAACTTATTGCCTCAGGAACACATCTTCCCATTAAACTCTGTGTAGGCTGCTCTTTGTTCAAATTGCATGCATGTAAATCTTGTCTTAGGTCACAAATGAATATTACTCCAGTACCGTCTTAATGATTCCTCAGTACTAGATATAATAGTATTACTCCATGGTTTAATGTGACTGTTAACATGTCTGTTGGAAATATCCCAGAGTAGAAGCTAGCTGCAAAGAAGAAAACCTTGCAACCAGGAGCAGAACATGCCCAGGCAGAAGTGGGCATGAACTGGGCAGAAGCCACTCAGAACTGAGGCTTCTGGACGTGGTGTTTCCCCTCGCTCCTTGAAGGTCCCCAGGGGAACTATGTTCTCACCAAAAAAAAAAAAAAGAAAAAAAAAAAAATCAAGATTAGAATCCATGGATTTTTCCCCAGAAATATCTTAGATTGCAATGAGTCCTGGGATTTCCACTCTGCAGTTTCCCCACAACCTGTTCTTTCCCTTTCCACACCCACATTTAACAAGTCCTCTTTGTGGAGATTTAGAATTATTCCCTGTAACAGACTCCATAAAACTTTCCATAAGGAACACAAGCTAGAGAGAGAA
The DNA here is from genome assembly GCA_009867235.2 of Psittacus erithacus. Taxonomy (NCBI): domain Eukaryota; kingdom Metazoa; phylum Chordata; class Aves; order Psittaciformes; family Psittacidae; genus Psittacus; species Psittacus erithacus. The sequence continues at coordinate 44,441 of WYDI02154162.1, forward strand.
TTTGGAGAAAGCATCAGCTGTCGTGGGCAGGACTAGAATTTTAGACCTTTTCTAATTTAAAGCCAGATTATTTTTATGGGCATGAGGCGTACCTGGTAATTAGACAGCATTCAGCGCACAGAAAAAAACATAAAATAACAAGTAATGGAATAACAGAATGCGATATGAAAATGTGTAAGACATCTAGAGCATTTTATGCAACTCTGTCTCATAATTAATGTCCCAAGCCACTGGAGTCACCACACTAGAGTAGTATTTTGACATCAAAAGTTAACAGATGGTAATTTCTGAGAGATGCTTGGAGGATGTTTTTTCTATGAATGAGTTTTCTTTCTTCTCTGTCCCTTTCTTTGTGAGATGAAATGGAAAACTGTTTTTAATACGAAAAAAGCCAGACTTAACTTTTAATTATTTTTTTTAAAGGAGCGATCAGCGAGCACAGCAGTTTGTTTACCTCACTCCTCCTCCTATTGAAGCAGCTGCCCTTCTGCAACTCCTGCTTCTTGGCCCACATTAGAAACCATTGTGCAAAAGGCACTGCATCTAATGAAGACCCCAAGTTTCTGCACTCAACTCTTGCCTGATGCGAGTATCACATCTGGTTTGGTTTGCATTTGAAAGGAACAACAGTTCAGCCAAAAAAGGTAAAGCTGTTGTGATATAATTAAATCCAAGAAAATTGCGCTAGGAGAGGTTTTGAGTAATAATAAAGTGTCAATAATATTTGGCTAGGAGGACTCTTAGGAAACAAAGCAGCTAGTCAAGACAACCTTGAAGTCTGAAGAAAAATCTGTATGTGCAGAAAGAAGGCTTCTTATATACATTTTAACAGAATCATAGAAGTGAATGTATGTGCCAAATGAAGTGAAAAAAACCCACCTCTGAATAGCCTATGTGAAGATGCACAAACAGTAGCCATGAAAACAAGCAAAACAATCTACAGATGTGGAATAAAGAGTATAAAACCCAAGCAATTATGTAAGAAAATATTGTGTTTATCTGGTATGCAAATTTTTGCATGAGAACTTTCATTACATTCTTCAGCATGTAAATGAGTAGTAGTCAGTATTAAAGTATCTTTCCTATATTCACCTTAAACCTCCTTATCTTAAGTAATAAATTGAGGTTCTGCTATAAAATAAGATTATCAAAAACAGAAGTGCCAAAATTCTCTCAAGATGCCATCATCTGTTTCAATGACAGGACAATGATACAGGGGTAAATATTAGAATGCATTTACAGAAATTACTCCTAAAACGAAAAACTGAAATGTCAAAAACTGAAGATGGAAATAATTAAAGACAAACATCTTATGAAGAGGTACTGAAAAGGTTATGGCCTTTACATCATCACAAATATGTTCTGGCACTAATCCTTTCAAAATATACATTTAACGCTTAACACTGAGAGAGCAGCTGAACAAGATGAAACGAACTAGAATAAGCAAATGTTCAAAGGGCTTTTATCATCAAAATCCCTTGATATTAAGTATGTTGAAGATCCTTCAGCACAGTTTTCTGGAGAACAATATGTTTCTTCTTTCTGTCCCTCTGTAAAATGGATTTTTTTTAAATTCTTTCTGAAGGTTTTAGTATTTAGATTTATGCAATCAATTCAATATAGTTGACTGAATCACACTTTGTACTGTGTTTTGTCAGAATGCTTTATCAACACCTCTTTAACAGAATCCCATGCAACTTTTTTTGTTTTGTTGGGGTGTTTTATTGTAATAGCAGTATCCTGGATTAAGTACATATGCGTGGTGACAGAACAATCCAAAACAGAGTATCCAGGAAAGTCTGTGAAGCCACAGTTGTAGGGTGGTAACCAGATTGTGTTTACATTTGTAGCTTTCATATAGTCTGTTATTGGACTCACATTTGGCTCTCACTACACTTTTTCTTGTTCGAATTTAGACATCACAGTTTGATTTGTTCGCTATCTGAGCAAAAGAAGGCAAAGTATGGCTGGGAATGATGCTGCAGCATCACTGACTAGGATCTCTCAGTGCTTTAATGTGGTGCCCAGAAGAACTTGCTTCTGGGAACATCAGGCAGAGAAATAAAAAACATGAGTGATTAAAGCACATTTCCTCTAAGGAACATTATTATATAAACATGGAAGTGCTTTATCCAACAGATGTGTAAACTTTGTGTCTTTTGAGTCATCATTTCTGCTTATCTGAATAATATGAGTTATTATAGTTTATTCCCATGAAACTGCAATCTGAGGCATATACAGAAAGTTAGAAATAAATTCATACTGACTTGCATATGATTAAAATATTGTTAACCAAGGGACAATTCTGAAATATTCAGTACACACACATAGAATGATAGAATCATTGAATACTTAGGATTGGAACAGACCTTAAGATCATCTAGTTCCAAACTCCTTGCCATGGGCAGGCGCACCTCACACTAAATCATGTCACCCAAGGCTCTGTCCAACCCAGTCTTTAACACCTGCAGGGATGGAGCATTCACAACTTCCTTGGACAGCCCATTCCAGTGCCTCACCACCCTCACAGTAAAGAATTTCTTTCTTATATCTAATCTAAACTTCCCCTGTTTAAGTTTGAACCCGTTACCCCTTGTCCTACCACTACAGTTCCTAATGAAGAGTCCTTCCCCACCATCCTAAAATTCTGAGCATGTAGGCAGTCACAGGGAAATCATTGGGTGAGTATATATTAAATAGTGGCTCACAAAACATTCAAATATCATAAAAAAGGCTACTAGTCTCATTTACAGTAGATAGAGTCATAGCTTCAGAACGCAGAACTTTTATTCTTAATGATGTTAGTATTTAAAATAAGTCTAACATGAGCTAGAATAAAAGACAGCTTCTTAAAAAATAAACTGAATAAATCTGCTTAGAAATAAGTAGAAATACAGTAAGCATAAACCTTCACAATATCACTTTTCAGAGTACAAGCACACTTGGAGGTGGCCAGGCTTCCAACAAGGCTATTTTCCCTTTCATTAACACCAACATTTTTGACCTCCTCATTATTACATGTATTGATGGACTGACAATTTTACATCCTCCTTGCAAAGTACCAAAATTAGAAATGGAGGAGATTTGAAACAGCTAGCACACCAAATTGAAAACATTGAATAGGTCAAAGTCGTAGACTTTGCTACAATCTTCTTTGGAATATATGCAGAGTAGCACAGTCCATGTTTCATTTTTGTGCTAATCATTGTAAAGATTCTATGAAATGTCAGTCTATGAACACATTCCCACAGCAAAATAATTTTGTGAAAATAGGAAGGAGGTGAAAATGCAATCCATACTTGCAGAATCTAAGGTACACTTAGAATCAAGTAATTCTTTATCGATACAGAAGATGACAGGAAAGAGTAATAAAAACTAGAGCAGACTGAAATCACTATATTTCCTGTGCAATACCTTCCAAAGACCTGTCAACTCCTTCGGACAGAAGCCTATTCTCACTGGGAATACTGAACCCTTGGCTACTCATCCTAATTAAAATGTAATTAGGGAAGTGTAATTAGGTAGTAATACCACTCAAAACACTTAGCCTGTTTTCTACAATTGCATCCACACTTGAGCTCACTATGGCATAAAATTCTGAACTCAGTCTCATGACACTAATTGTCTCTTCACCCCAGTTTAATCTGACATCTAGACAGAAGCTTAGAACTGTGAGGAACACTTATGGTATGAACTATGAACGAGATCTGGGAAACACATCCGTGATCCATATCCTATGATAGATATGTGACAAAAGGCAATGTAAATGCTCTTTGCTACAAGTAGAATCTACCTCACAGAAACAAATTTGCTAATATCAGAGAGTCATATAACAACTCAGTCCTTGTACGCTACATATCACATACTTCTAGCTATCTTTCAGACAGATAGCTCTCTGAAAGGTAGCCTTTTTCACTGCCTCTGTAGTCCATGGAAAGGAGGACACCAAAAAATGATGCATCTTACACCAGAGTACAGTTTAAAACAACTAGGATGAACAGTTTTCTATGGCTGCCTCTTCCTTAACATGGACTCCCAAGGAGAGTTGGTAAAATAAATTTTGACTAGATGCTAAGCTTCTAAGACCAGTAAAGTGAGATGAAACCTGCCTCTGCTGCAGAAAAGATCTCCATCCACTACCTCACCATTAGCTTTCGATGTTTAAGGCAATAATTAGAAAATGCTGTATAACCTAAATCAAATATTCTGTGACATCTGTCATCTTGTCAAAGTTTTGTATTCTCTGAAGAGAGCTTAGAAAGACCATCCCATGGCTGCTGAGCTACTCCACTCTTCACAGGCCAGGCACATCACTGTCACACCTTAGGTGCACTGTGATATATCTGGAGCAATCCACAGGACTTAATGAGCATGTGTGTGTATGCACACATGTACACACACACATGCACACCAATGCCTACTGGCAAACATGTCAAGAAAAAACATTCAAGCCCTTGGGCTTGCCCCTGCTCACAATATGCCAGCTAAGCAGCTCCAGTTGACACTGGCATTAGCTACAAACCGGTGCAGACAGAAGGAATTGCTATAAGCTCCATGGTCAAAAATTCCTTCAGGGCAACCCACTGCCTTTCTTATTTCCTAAGTCTATACATCAATGTTTTAGATGTCTAGAGAGCAGTGCCTTAATGACAAACAGCCTTTTCAGCTTAATAGATGCAAAACTAGGGTGCTAGTGCTGTTCAGATAGGCTACAAAGAGCTGCTTGGACTAATGAACTCCTCTCCTAGCCAGAAAAAATGAGTCGTCTTAATGTTGTATCATCAAGCTTCCATGAAGCCTTCAGAGCCTGCTGAATTTACTAGTAGTTGCCAGAATTTACTAGTAGATGCCAGTTACTAATCTGTGGCTGGCAATGCAAGATCATGGCTTCCTTTTCCTGACTGCCAGCACTTTTTGCTCCCCCTTTATCATGTCACACACTCCAGCCTGCTTTCGTGGACCATTCAGAAGTTTGCTCATATTACCAGCATTTAAAAGGGATCAGCACCCACCTACCACAATTACATCATAACTACAATAATAAATTAGCTCCTAAGGGAAAACCTGTATCAAAAAAACCCAACAAGAAACCCAATAGGACAATCCATGCTTTTCTCAGAAAAAGTCTTGCTCAGGATGTTGTAAAATCTCAGTCAATTACCTAATGAGCTATTAGAGAGCAGACAAATGTAAACATGCTTTTGCTTGTGTTTCTGTTTTTATGTGAGCAATGCACAAAGGTCAAGATCTAGAATTGAAAATGGTTGCATACAAAGAAAAGATATGGGTTCATGGCAACTTTTGAAAAATTAAACAATACATATAACTTTGTACTTTATACCTTCTGCAAGAAGGTGAACGACGGTGTGCTGCTCTTAGTTTTTATCGTTCTTTGAGAATGCAGTCGTATTCAAAAATATGTTGATATCAAGTATGCTACTCACTAATTAAATTTAGAAATTATTAGAAACACTTGACATTAGAAGACTTAATCTCATTTTTTGAATCATAATGAGTGCATTTTTTTAATCCAGTATTGTGTATACTTCTCTCATAAATCTACTGAGGACAGAGTGCATTAAAGATATAATAGGTTTTAAACCCTGGCAGATTCATGTTTTGCCATGATTTATGATGTCTGGTTTGTATTCAGCTCTAAAGTTGTTCTTCCCTCTCTGAATCATGTATTGATGATTTAAATATAAGATTCTGATCTTAAAGGTCCCTTCCAACCCCATTCTGTGATTCTGTTACAATAATGACAGCAATAAACACGTTAATGTCTTAGAAACAAAAACAAAACAACAAAAAAAAGCAACAAACAAACCAAAATCTTTATCTCATGCCCAAACACTCTTTTAGCTAAAGAGACAACATTTTTAAGAAAGACAAATTACTAAAGCATAGCCTGAAAGAGCAGACAGACATGTTCTTCTATGGCCAATGGAAAAGTGGATGAAAATTATAAAAGTCTATTATGCTTGTTAGTGTATTTCAATACTTCCTCAGAACTCAAATCTGCATATTTTTAAATATCTCAGAAAGAGATGGTAAATTGACATCATTTTACCTTTACTTTTCATTTAAGTTAGAATAAATAATAAAATATATTCAAAATCTTTTACTAGATAGAAAAGGAAAAAGACATGCCAATTTTCCAGCAGTCATACCTAAGAGCCTCTTAAGCCTACCTCTTTGAAGAACGACATTAAAGGGAGCCAAAGGTTTCATAAATAAATTGGTTGGCAAGCAATATCAGTGGTGCCCTAGACTGACCTGGTATATAATTGTTTGCATATCATTGCAGTAAAAGCAACAACGTGTTTAATCTGTGTGTGTTTATTTTGATCTATATATGGACCTTAAAGGTCAATGTGATTTACTCACATTTACTGTTGGTTATTTAAAATGCCGAATAAAGTGATGGAAAGGTGTTAGAAGGCATTTGCAATTAGGAAAGAAAATGACAGTCTGCATGGAACTGCTTACTCAGAATTTTATCACAAGGGTGTTGGTGGTTTTTTCTGGTCTATTTTCACAAAGCTTTATAACTCGCAGCTTGAGAGAAACATATCAAAGCATTTTTTGCCTTCACTAAATGGATGGCAGGACTAATCTTTCCTGCCTGGATCTTACATGATCATGGTCATTGCAAAGTTAGAGGCGTAGAAAATACAAGGAATACAATATTTTGCACTGCCCTGTTTTTTGTTTGATTTGTTTTTTTTCCACTGGCAGTAAACTTTCAAGTCTTTTCCCAAAACAGAAGGAATATCAGGGTACTGCCTGCGCAGGAGCCCACTGAAGTCTTTAGAAAAATTTCTATTCACATCAAGGGATTTTGACTTTCTCTGTACAGCGAAAAAATTTCTGAGTCTCATGAAACTCAATATTCAACCAGGATCTGAGAGAAATTGCTCAGCCTTCAAATTTAAAGTTGATTTTACTTTACTGTTCTATCTTACTCAGTTGTTTTACTCCATTAGGAATCTCTATATGAAGTTAAAATGAAAAAGAAGAAATGAGGAAGAGACAATTTGGAATAGAAAGCATGAGCAAAACAAGAACGCGAAGACAGAAAAAAACACAGAAAAGAAGCAAAGATAAAGACCAAAAAGAGTAAATGAATGTAGCTGCAAGACAACAAGCCTTCAATTTAGTATACTATACAAGCAAGTCTGTAGCTTTAAACACATGAGTAAAAGAACAGAAATCAAGGGCGATTCAAACATTTAAACTAGTTACACCCCAGCTGATGCACCTCATTGAATCAGTTCCTCTAAGAGCAAAGCATAATGGGAAGGGCTGATCTGGGAAAGCATTTTTACAGCTCAGAAGCCTTAATGAAGTCCAATTGCAACACCCTTTTTGGATACAAAAATACCAATGAAAATGTTGCCACTTTTTAAAATAGATTAATGCCTGCAATACAGCAGAGTGCTTAAAGAATCTGCAAACATTTCTTGTTCTAAATCCATAGCTTTCTCAAGAGCGGTGGCAATAGTTACCATTTTTAGAGATGAAACTGGATCATCCATAACAGTATAAGAGGTACAGAAGTGATCATTAAATTTCAGCCAAATTGTGACAGAACTAAGAACTCTATGAAAAAATTATTTTTGCCTTTTTTTCTGCTTTGGGCTTTGTTTTTTTTTTTACTTTTCTGTCAAGACTGCCTGAAGGTCTTTCACTTTGGGTTCTTTCATTCAGCATCAAACCCAGCTGATTTACTGAACCCAGTCAAAATGCATCCTGACAGAAAAAATGGACTTGAAATCTCTGCTTTGCAACTTCTCCAGGAAAACTACATTTTGCACCCAGAAGCTTGGTGTCGTACCCAGCAGCACTGACAGGAAGACCTGGAAAAGTAGCATCATTCCTATGCTTACATTTTATTTACTTCTGAATAGTCAAGGTAGGAGATATTCTTTATCATTTCCTTGCCACTCTCCTGCATACAAGTGCTCTGGTAAGCTCCTCAAAATGTTCCTGCTGGCTACCTCCTCAGTATAGCCTCAAGATATCAAAACATGTATGTTCAACTTTAAGTAGAACCAGAAGGGCCGTGATACATGCTGAGGTGCTTTGCAGAATCAGGACTTAAGGCTGAGGTTTATATGCAGTCAATAGTTTTCCTGCCCTGCATCCACTTTGCTGAATGCCCAGTACTAGAAATCAGCTAAGCAGCTTCAGTGCACAGCCAAGTTGTAATTTTTCTGGGTTTTACCTTATGGGGACTTGTTTAGCAAGTGTAGTCAATCATCTCTCTTGATACAGTTCTTGCTTTGCTAAATACCATGAACTACAGTGCAGCCACTCTGAGAAGCTGTATATCCACAGGGAACAACAACAGCATTGTAAAATGCTAGTTGCCATTTTTTATTTGCCCCTCTAAGGGACAAGCTCCTTTTGGCCATTGGTAAAGCTTTTGAAGTTCCTTGTTCTGCAGGAGTCCATTTAAAGCATGTATCCAGGCCAGTCAGATGCATCCCTCCTAGTTGGAACACAAGACTCACAAGGAGCCAGCTGAAAAATTCCTTGCCACCATCAAAGCAATTCCTGACTTCCACTGTTGTTTCCCCATGGGGAGGAACAGCCATGGCAATGTGGCAAATGGTTAGGTACTGCAGGTCTGATGCCCAGGAACACATATGGGAGTTGTTTAGCTGCAATCACTGCCCTGGAGTAGACACCTGAAGAGGAACGGGTGAAAAGCACTGCCCTTTGCAGGCCATATTTCTGTACTCTGTTGCTTCTTTCAGGCAACATTATCAAGTATGTTTAGACATTTGCAAATGGATCTTTATGTACAAGAGGGAATACCGCTGATTTATCTAAGAGCCTCTTGAACAAATTTATTTACTAACAGGACAATAACATACCAGAGAAGTATTTATTCATGAAAATGCATAATTATTTTGACTGAAAAATGTGTTCGTTGCATCCAGCTATTTTCTTACTAGTCATGTCAACAGGGAAAAAATGGACTCAATTAATAACACTGAGCTGCAAGTTACACCAAGTCAGTTTCAGCCAATTAGTATTCATCTTTTTACTCCATGAACCTTTTAGCAGTTTGAACCCAAACTTTTATTGGAAAACAAAAATGACAAATATTCTAAAGCAGACAATTATCTTTTACTGAGACATTCCTCATACTAAGAAAATACACTTGATATGCTTTTAAAAATATACTTCATTCATTCTAAGGAAAATATTTCATCCAATTTATGTTCTTCTAGCAGAGTTTAATCTGATTGTTCAGATGTGCCTGTGTAGCTAAATGTTTTCTTTGCTTTGATTTCAGAGTTCTCCCTCTCTGAAATATTTAGTGTGTAATCACTGAAAGTGTTCTTTCCTGTTTACGGAAAAGTGCCACTAAACTTCTTCTATCCATCTAAAAGATTTTGGCAAGAGTTGATACAACTGTGGTATAAGGTGATTAATGGAAGGCAAATAAAGGAGTAATTAATCAAACCACACAAGAAAGTGAAAATAAAAAATTATGCAGAGACTGACAAAAAAAGTCTAAACTCCTTGTGCTTTGGCACCAATGAAAACAGACTGCAGAAAAAAGCAAAAAAAGTTCATGAATGTTCTCCAATTAATCTGTATGCGTACAGCAGTGCTCTTTAGCTTGGTTCATTTAAATCTGAAATTCCCTTCCCCGTTGATGTCAGCTAGTTAGCCAAGATGGTGCATTACTGTTATGATCACTGCAGCGCATATAATTTAGATTTATCTCTTTAGGGACTCAGCTCCACCCCCTGCTAGCTAATATGCTCACCATGTTTAATGATGCAAAAAATTTCCCTGAGTATAGGTTATTTATCTTTATCAGAGGCTGCTTTTGGCTGGCTGTCAGTTATCAGCCAGAATATTTGTTCCTAAATGGTTTGTATTCATCCATATTCCAGGGCAATTCTGAGGCCCATATTATCACTGATGTTTGCAATAAAAGTGTTTCAGTTCTTCAGATACACCTTAGTAATACTGATTTATGAGTCTGGACTGGCTATATTTCTGATGCAGTGATATGAATCCTGAAATATCTGTCATGGAAGTGAAGTATCTATCTAAAACCTCAGAAACAAAACCCACTTGTAGGGGTCTTGGAGAAATATGAAGAATGAAGATATTTCTTTGAATACATTTTGAGGGGAATGAGTCAGAGGTGAGTTTTTAAAACTCTAGATCTGTAGAAAATAAAATAAAATTAGGAACAGATCAGTGAAAAGAAGATAGATGAAAGCAGGAAGAAAAGGAACAGTGTGAAGGAGACAAGCCTGGACAGAAAGGTAGGGAGACAAACAAAAGAAACAAGAATGGGAAGAGCTTTGGCTGTACCAGATGAGTGAACACTTTCAGCCTGTAAGATTGAAAATGATAGCTGGAAAAGCAGAAAACTAAAGCTTATGACTTGAAAGTTCTTGCCTGCGCAGCAACATGAACATGCACCTAGCCTAAAAGTCAAAGGCAGATATCCTGAGCGGAGAAAGAGTTCAAAATGTTGAATGTGGTTCCGCAGCACAGACATGAGAATTATGCTACAGGTTAAAGAGGAGACCAGCAAGCCTGGCAAGTAAGAAAGACTGACGATACAAAATAAGTAAGTAAATTTCAATTTCTTATAGTTTTGACTAGGATGGCCATAAGGGCAGCAACTGTGTGTCAGATTTGATGTATGCAGTATAATAGGCTGGATTTGCTTTTCAGGGCATGTAAACATCTGTGGCACAGAGATTCCCAAGCTCACAGCAACCAAGCATGTTCCAAAACTGGAAGCAACAAAGCCAGACATGCTCTCCCCAGGGTGGCATGCTGAGATAACATGGTTCCACTGTTTCCCAGACCTGAGCTAATGCCGGAGCTATGCTACAGAGCCACACCAGTTTGTTCAGAGCAAGTTCAGGTATCTCTAACAAAAAACATACTTCAGAGAGTAAGAAAAGCTAAATTCCCAGGTCAGATCCCTCTCCTGTTTCTATAATGGTACAGTAACACCCAGCACTGTTATTCTCTTCTTGCTCTGTACCCACTTGCTAGGTAGAGTCGCAGAATTGAAAGAAGACCATAAGCTGCCATCCATAATTCAAAAAAACTGGGTGTCGAAACTGTCACACATAAGACTACCTTCAGTGCGGGAACATGTGTTAAGTGTCGAACAATTTTTGGTCTGAAGCTTCATCTAGCAGACAAGACTTCCCTAGGGCCAGCACGTGCATACATACTACATCATGCACAAAGAAAGCTGTTGCTCAGAAAGCCATGAAGTATAGCCCTACCAGAAGTTATGGCCTCTTCAGATCTGCTGGTTAAGTTGCTCATGTACTTGCCTCTCTTCCACCGTCTTTTGCATTTCTCTATGGTCTAGCACCTCAGGCCTACATGACAGTAAGGATCTCCGTTCTCTTTTCTTTGCCATGTTGAAGTAGCAGCTATGTTATTTGTCAAAAGACTATTAACAATAATCCCTGTTTCCTTAATAAAGCAGAGTTAAAAAGGTAAGAAGACTGAAAATAAAGTGGGTAATCAGAGAGAATAAACTCCTTTATTGCTCTCTGAAAAGGTAAAACATCTGGCTTATTTTTAAGGATATATCAGGTTTGAATAAATTTCCTGAATCTTCATGGAGAAAAGGATTCACTTCGCATGCATGAAAAAGCATTGCAATGGACATTCTCATTTTTAATCTACTTGCAACATTGAAGCCATTACAGGTTAAATTATTTATATGAAGTTTTTAACCACAAGAGAAAAAATATGCCAAAATTGTGTAAAACATAATTAATTTCCTTCAAAAGACAATTAAATGTTTTCAGCCTACATCACGTACAAATGTTAACATCACAACCAGAAAACAGCATGTGGAATGGAAATACAGCACATATACTTGAATTCCACTTTTGTTCATTTTAGATGATGTATTTGTTTGATTTCTACCATGACATGCTCTTCCTGTTCTGAAGTTTTCCAGAAGCCTAGATTAATGACAAAATGATCTCCAGTATAAACTTCCACAATGATAATAACATATGCTGGCATAGACAGAATAACATTACAGTGCCACTGAGATCCTCTGAGAGCATGAAATCAATGCATACACTCAAAAAAGAGCTTAATTTGTGTGTTATTTCCGTCATTGCTGCTGTAAACATGCAGAGACTTAACCAACTGACCATTTAATATTAATAAAATGGTATTCAATATCACAATATGCATGTGCTATATTATTTTAAATACTCAGTCCGTTAGATAAATTCCCTATTAGACCTACCCTTGATAATGTGCATATTGTTTCTCAAAGCAATTTCTGAATTATTTAGGAAAGACCCATTTTCCTTCTGAGACATAAAATGAAAATGAACTGCAGATTTTCTCCAAGTTCTTATTACCATTTGGTCCAGATCACATTATGACCAAATTATGGTGAAAACCCTTGAATAAAGTAATTTCACAGGAAGCTGTTAACCTGCTAAAGCACCAAGAAATACAGATCAGACTGTACAGATCAGAGCTTTGGTTGTATGCTTCTTGATTCAACTACTTAGATAATGTACTTTCATTTAGATCAGCATCTAAATGTATGCAGGATAATAGCCTTCCTTGTACAGGTATAATGAGACATCAATGCAGTAGTACAGAATATGAGTGAAGAAGAAGGGAAAAAAGCAGTTCTGATGCCTGAAGTTCTCTTGTGACAGACACTTTTTTAAAAGAATGTAACTATGGAAGCAACAAGCGCTTATGTCAGACACTTTCTTGCAACTGAAGAACATGAATCTGTCACCTGATAGAAACTGATTAAGGGCCATCAAGCCCAGAAGTGGAAATTCTACTCTATTGAGAGAAAAAATGCACCACATAAAGAGAGGGAGATATTTATGCACATGCCATCTCTTTTCTTAAGCAGAAAATAAGCAAATTTCAAAGTCAAATTTCTTGTTTCCTTCATCTTGTTATATGTCAAATCAGTTCAGAAACTTTAAATGGAGGGTGAGACAATGCAATCTTACTCTTCACTCTCAACTTCTTCTAATATAATCAACAATGGCTGGTTTCAGAAAAAATTATTTCAAACCGGTGACTTATTTTCAGGTAGTAAAATATCTTCTTTAAGTACATTAATGTTTAGTATGATACTGATAATATGATTTTATTTTCTTTGTGTATTTGCTTTAAGCATATATTTTTCTACTGCCCTAACTCACTTTGAATATATTGCAAGTAACCTCAGAAAAACCCAAATGTATAAATACTTCTGGATCACTTGATTTTAATCTTTTGTATCAATATCTGTGCACATGGCATACTACTTTAAAAATATAACTCATCTAGGCCCTGGAACAACGAAAAAAGTCAAGGGAAATTTAAGCCTGTACTTAAAATTACTCCATACAGAAGGACTTTGTTGAATAGAGGTTCTTACTCTGTGATAATGATACCAACTCTGTTACTCTATGACTATTATTAGTAAAGCCAGTAAAAATGCAGCATTTCTGTTTTTCAGGCTGTTCCATTATTTCAGAATTTGTCTTCCCTGAAAGTGAAATGAAAATTACTATTTTAATAATGGAATACCAAGTGGACCTCAGACATTTACTTCTTTTTATTTCTTTTCAAATGATTAATTATTTTGTTTGATTACTCAGTTTTTCCATCCTACACCAATGGCAGATGGTCATTATATATCGTTCAAGGTGTGGTGCAATGCAATGCGCAGTATGTTACACTGTGTGCCCCTCTTGATTCACTTGGTTGCATGAGATATGTGTGTAAATTTAGTATACCACATAGGAGTCTACATGTCAGCTATTCACTTAGATAGTCTCCTTTCCGTGAAAAGAAACTGCAGTTATGATACACAATTCATTTGACATGATTTAGGTGTTTGCTTACTTAGCAATGACATAAATTAAACCCTAGGAATGCCTGTTTCTTTCCACAAATCAGCATGAGCAGTTTTGCTCTGTCTTCGTTTGTGTGTCATAGGACACTTTGAATAATTTTTACCTTGGCTTTATTTTTTATTTTGTATTGTCATAGTATTTGTAAAATCATTCTAAGTACCATAGCTATGATGATATTTCAGGTAGTAAAATTTTTATTTAGTTATTAATTTTCTGTCTCCTACTTGTGTTTTAATAGAAAAGTCTAATGATCAGCACCTTGAGTCTAAAAAGGAAGACTAGCTTCCATAACTATTGTCAGTAATGAGGGAAAATTACTCCAGCAATATTGAAAACACTGATCTTTTTTGTTATCTGTTGCTGTTGCCATCATTGTTGCAGGAAGCCAGGTTGAGACCTGAGCCCTGCTTGGACTAAGCACTGCAGAATAAAGGGGGGATCAAAAAACAGAGCTGGCAGCACTGCTGAATAGAGCAGATAGGAATCACAATGTTTCAGTCTGTAAGACAGAAGATCCATCTTTTTTGCATGCATAAAGGATTTGAATTAACTTTTATCTAATATATTTCACATATACTTTAGCTGTTGGGGAGGGCTATTCTTCTTTGTCTTTCAATGTCGGCGTGGCCAGAAAAGAAAAAAGGGAAGCCACAGCAAATTTCTCTAGTGAACTGGAAGGATATGTGGCAAGCCACTATCAGCCGTATGCTTTTTCTTTTAGGAAGAAAACATTGAAAGAAAAAGCTTATGTGTTATTTTACAAAATACTCTTGCAAGCTATAAGAGATACAAAATACTGTAACAATATATTAGGGGGAACAACATGATACAGGAGATTGTTTTGATAGCTTATATAAAATTGAAAGCTCGTGCTTTTAGGTTAGAAAAATGATAAAAGTATTATTTCTGTGTAATGATAAATAGAAATGTAAGTAAGCCTGCCTCGCTGGTGTTCCAAGGCCGGGGATAGGAAATAAAGGTGGACCTTTAGTTACTATATCTGCAATTCTGAAGCCACAAACAGGCTACCTATATATAAAGATGCACTGAAGGATATATAAGGTGACAAAATGGAACAGATGAAAGTTTGGAGGCTTTTTTTCTTTTGTTTTGCGTTGACTGTTGGCAGTTAGGTAATGTACTTATATTTGCAAAACTATTGCATACAAACATACTAAACATTAACTATTTAATAGATAGAAAGTATGCATTTTTATAAAGCACCCAGGAGAATGCTGTTCATGTTTCTGGACTGATTATGTGGATTTTTATATTTGTAATATGTGTTGTACTTTAAATACTTCAGTTTATTGATCTGATTATTTCATAGGAGTCTTTTGTGAGACTTTTGCTATTTTTTTACCCATTCTTATAAAATATTGGTTACTTTTAGTTTCCACTTACTTAAGAAACAAGAAATTCCCTGTTTTACAGGAGAGATGTTTTTTTTGGTATGTCTTCTGGTGTGTGAAAGTATAGTATGATTACAATACTTTGTAGGATCAGGGATCAAAGCCCAAAGTGCCTCAGATTCCACACCCTCTCTATAAAAGGGCTCATCCATCAAAAAGTGGGATTCATATCCCATGGAAAATCTCAGTCATATTTTGTCATCCTGAAATAAAATCAAGAGTAAAAACTTATTCACACCCCAAGGACATACTAGGATGCAATGAGTGGTCTAAAAAAGTCACAGCTTATATAAAAAGCTAGTGTCTGATACACCTGAACTTTAAATTCCCATAAGAAACTGTGGCAGCTCAGCAAGGTAAGGGTATTAGGTAAAGGCTATTACTGCCAACCAAAACACTGGCCTTTTCATTTTCTTTGAGGAAGATTAGAGTGCAGTGAGTTTTTAAAACATATTTTTCTAGGATTTTTTTTTAATATTAACTTGTACTTTCAAATGCCACTGATGTTTTAAGAATATTCAAGAATTTATCCATGAAAGCTATAATCCCTACTGAATAAAAAATACAGTAATGAGAAAGAAAGTAGAAAAGCACACAAAGGAAATAATCACTTCAGAGTTTCCAATATAAAACCTGATCCTATTCAAAGTCTGTCAAGGTAACTGAGAATCTTTCCTATTCCTTCAGTGATCTTTGGTTCAGACTATTTTGATGCTTACTGTATCATAGTAATCATTTTTGTTTCCTATTCATTTAGATTTTGCATTACATTAATCCTTCGCATATGCAGCTTTTGAGGTCTTCTCTGGCTCTAAAATCTGACTTAAAGTATGATATCGGATGGTAATAAGGAAACAAAGGAGTACTTCCGCATATAAGCAGGAATATAAGTACTGCTGGAGTTTTCGTCAAGCATAACACTAGCCCTGATAACTCTTCCACTATTAAAATACTTCTATATACACATAAATAAAAGTCACACTAAGAAATGCAAGCATCAAAGATTTATTCATGTTTTGTGTCTTCAAAGTAATAGAGAATACACAACACTTAACTAAGTGAATTGTGGGTCTTTGCCAAAAGCAAAATAGAAATCTGCCACCAGAGAAGGGCAGCAATGACTGATTCCTGGTGTTTCTCTAAAATGAAAAGAGAGCTATTTGGTACAAATCACTCTACTTCCCCCTTGTGCTTCTCTCTGTAGCCAAACTATATAACCATTTGCAGAAAAAATATTTTGCAAGTGGAAGCAAATTGAACCCACTGCTTATTGACCGTACCATTGTTCCAGGAAGGGGAGGCTATGAGGTGTCAGCAGCAGAAGGCTTCCCTACTCTCTGAGCATTGCTTTTGGGATACTGCTGTGCAAATCTACCTCTGCTACTGCTTTCTGAAAGGCAAATGGCTGAGGTCTAGTATCACAGATCTTCAGGCCCTCCTCTGCCTTTGCTTCCCACAGTGGGAAAAGTGTTACTCCAACAGGGTCTAGTCTGCTCTCCTTTAGCAACAATATTTGGATTTTATTTGTACCACTGTGAAGCTTTTAAGTAGCTCTGCTGAAACATGTGGTTTGATCTTCCCTCTTTTTCTGTGAGCATTAACCATTGCCTGGAAATATCCCTCTAGAAGCCTTGTTAAATGTCTGGCTCCAGGGATCTCATGGGACTATGAAGATCTCAATCACATAAAACTGCTTGAAGCATTTCTCAGACCTTTAAAATGCTTCATCACTAAATTTAACTCTCGTCATTCACTGCATTTTATTCTCATCAGTCAAGAGTTTTAGGCAACAGGAAGTGCCAGCATTTTTTTTCAGCCTTACATGTCTTTTTCATATATTGCAGAAAGCAGACATTAACTGTAACATGAAGCTTACTCCTGCTTAGTTATAACTCCCAAAGAAACCAGTTTGGAATTTTGACTGTTTAAGAAGAAAGGACAGAATATGTTTGCAAGGAAATATATATGTAATATGTGTAATTGGGCCCACTTTCTGAAGTAATACTCCCTGGTGCCTATTACTCTCACTCAAGGGTGTCTTTCTAAGTGCCACTGTAACTTATTTTGGAGTTTCTTTCTGGAGAGCTTTAAAATACTTATCATGCTGAAATTCTTCGAGCAGCACACTCTGGTATCATTAGTTCTCATTAGCAGTCAGCATTTAAAAAACATTTTCTCAGGGTTCTTTCCTTAATATTCATACATATAGTTTTCCCATAATTAAGCAGATCTATTAGTTTCACATTGTGGGTGGGATGGAATTTTAAATAACATTCATCTGTTTCAGAAACAAATAGGAGTCTGAAATGAAAAAGTCCTCAGTTAGCTTATGTTACTACTGGGTCGGGGAAAAAGATGGGTTGACAACAATGCAGCCCTGTGCTGCAGGGCTGAGAAAGGGGTGGAAGGTTTTCAATCCAGTCAAGGTTCAGCAAAGAATGATCGCTTCTGTGACAGACTGGAAAGCCCTGGCCTTTTAAAAGAGGTTCTGCAGAAGGTTGATTTCACTCAAACATTGAATTCAAAGCTGAATGTACCCTGCTGAAAATGGAACATAAAGGTGCTTGAGATATCTGGGGGTGCCAGTCTGTGCTTGGGGACAGAGGACCTGGGAGGACAGGTGTTTTGTTCAGCTCAACTGCTGTCACTTCTCAGCACACAGGATGTTCACTGCTCAGGGAAACATTTAGGTTTTAGAGTTAAAAAAACATTGTCATAATAATGCACATGTTTGGGCTGGTGGAAGTGGTCAGGGTTGTGGTTTCCCAATTTGTTTTCATTTGGTTGAGAAATCAGTAGCACAGATCAGCCCTGCAACTGCATTTGTTTTGTTTACCTACAAAGTGGGAACAGAAAGCCAAGCAAGCTTAACTCGATAAAAGCCATTAACAGCAGGCCTTTTCCTTCTACAGGAATTCCTAATTGCACAGGGCCAGCAGACTCTGTGCCCAGGAAGTCCTGTTCTTACTCCATCACAAAATAGCATTTCACCTCTTTCTGCAACTTTTCAGCACACAGAGCACTTGGCTTGAAACCCATAAACCAGTCATATCTTGTGTAACCAAGGAAATCCATCAGTTGACAGCATCTGTGCCTGAAGTCCTTAGACACAATAAGCAAACACAAAGCAATAAATATAGCAATAACCACAATCATAATTGTAACAAGAAAGGTTCCTGCATGATTATCTGATGGTACAATGAAGCTTGGGGGACTATAGATATTAGAATTTTTTACATACAAGAAAATTAAACCATGAACCCATATTCAATGCTCAAAATCTGTAAGTGATTTAAACTCTTTGATTGAGCACAGTCTGATTTGCACCAGAGTTAAACTTTATTCACCACTGGGAAACATCCTACAAAGAGGGAGGATGCCTTCTGTCACTTTGGTGTTCCCCTTTTGATAAGCCCTTTTATCTGCCATCAGCATCAAAGCTGCATTCATCGCCATCTCTATGCCAAGCTGTGGAAAGGGGACATCTGACTGCAGATCAACCAAAGTGTTTACTTCTTTCTATAGTGTAAATAGCAACAGTAAAAAAAGGTTCCTAGAAAAACAGAGCTGGGATGCGCATGGCTGGAAAGAACATGGAGATCTGCTGATCACACCAGAAAATAAAACCAGTTCTTTAAGCTGTGTTGAAAATATTTTTTGCCTCTCAAGTTATATTGTAATATTTACTTCTTCCTCAGCATGCTCCTGTCCCCAGTAAGCTCCTAACATCGTCTAGTTGGAACATGGTATTATCTCCTTAATTTTTAACTGTTGCCATCAACTAGCCAGTTTCCATTTCTCTCCTAAGCCTTGTCCTCTTTCCTTGACATTTTCTCTCCCTCACTGGCAGTTTGGATCCTGGGACTACTGTGATTCTCCCCATAAACATCTAGCTAGAAGAATGCATTCCCTGGAGCTGAATGAAGAGGAACACCTGATAGGAGCATCAGACTCACCATGAAAAGCAAAGCTTCCCTCAGACAAAATCACTGGTGCCTCTTCTGCTGGCCCTCCTCATTCTATGGAGAACTCCGGTCTCTCGCCAGGCAGCAGATCAAATCTGTGACAGGGGACGCCAGATGGGAGGCAGGCATTTTCATTTCTAGCCAGCCTACCATGAGAATCCTGGCTTTCCTCTTCTGAAAAGTCTTGTCATCTCTCAAAATGCAGCTGGAATTCCTCACATCAAAAACAAGTCTGGGCTGCTGATAGCTGAAAATTGCTAAGCAGTGGGATGATTTTGTGTACAGTAAGCCTACACGTTCACTGTGCCAGCTACCCTTCTTCCCAGCATTAACTCCAGGTCTGATAAGATGTGGAAAGGAGTGTTGTGCCTATCAGTCAACCTGCAGCAGGCTCAGCATGTGTTAAAGAAGGGGCTGTGACGGGAACTCTGACAACTTGAACCAATCTACTGCTTCTCCAGACTTGCTCCTACACATGCCTCCAGCCCTCCTGCTTCCTCTGTGGCTGTGCCAAGCCTCAAATTTCATAGCGCCAGTCTGTAGAGACCATGCTGTTCATCATCTATCATGAACTCATGAGCATGGTGTCCTTAATTTCTTTATAGTACAACTTTGAAATGTATCCTGTAGCGAATGATGACTCTTCATCTATTTCTGATCTGATCTAAACCATATTTCCTCCTTTACTGTACTTCTACAGTCTATCCCTGATTTCCTTCTTATTTTTAAACTTTACCATGGAGCTCCATATGGTGTATTAGATTAAAGCCATTACACAAAGAAGGTGCCACATTTTGTTGTGCTGTTCCCCATCCCGCCACATCGAACTGCAATGGGAGGACGGGAGAGTACTGTAGAGAAGGAAAACCAAGATAAAATCTTCTGCTAACCATATCTCCCATTGCCTGCAAATCTGGAAGAGAGGAGGTCATAGTCAATAGCCATCCTGGTTAAAAACAATATGTAGGATCAGAAATTCCTAGAACTAATTTAGGCTACAAATAGTGGACCAACTTAATCCTTACTATAACTTCTCTTAATTCAGTTCAGAAGACCTTGATCCAGTATTATCTAAATTCAGAGATATTTCTACAAAGATGAACTACAACTTGGTGACATTTATTATAGCTACAGAGATAGAATGAGAACAAAGGCTCCTAGCTTTCCAAATGTGTATCATGGAAGCAATTGTATTACCAGCAATACCGATAGGAGAAAAAAGTTTATACAATTAAATAAATATGAAATCTTTCAGCTTAAGGCTAAAGTCTTAGAAAAGCGATTTCACAAACAGTTGGTAAGAACTGTAATAGTTTTAAGATAATCACAATCAATTCCTATAGTACAATAAAAATAGGTATAAGAGAAAAATCACTCAAAACTGGAAGGTAAGAGGACAAAAGGTCATAAGTTGCAATAGAAACCCCTAGGGAATCTGAAAATGTATAAGGGTTGGGGTTTTTAAAAAAATGTCTAGCTATTGAAGAAAAATATTGTATTAACAAGTGGACAAATGAGAGTAGAGCTATCCCTCAGAGTTGCTTCATCAACCACAATCATATGAAGAATCCAATGTACCTTTTTGAAAAGTAGTTGAAATACTGAATCTGCTAAAGCAGAGAACAAGCCTTTGTTAGCTACTTTTGAAGGTCATCAGTAGCTTTTAGTGTATAGGACGTTTTTACAACAATTAGATCAAAACTCAGATTGAAAATGTTGGTGGATTTCATAAGCTAGAATGACATCAATAGTTGACTCCTCCAGGGCACTGCCTGAGAGTAAGAGCTTTATTCTAAAAAAATCTTGCTTCCATTTGGAGCACCACTGGAGCCACACATTAATTTTATACGATAACGAATAATTGTTTGTTCATTTTAATGTTAAAAGATGTTTGAAGAAAGATAGTTTCATTCTGGTCACCTTAGGTGTTGCAGACCTGAAAACCTCCGTTGCTTGTGTAACTCCTGAGCAGTCACGCAGATCCAAATGATCAAAAGAGATGCACATACGGTGTCTCTGGCATGACTGTACTTCTCCCATCTGCAAAGCTAAATTTGCACACTAAGAAGATACAAACTCAGCATTAGGGTCATAACTTTAAACTGGATCTCAACAAGCAGGCCTTCAAATCAGTGCTAGCATGTCCTGTGTCTGAAAAATCTTTCATTTCGTAAGGCTCAAAAGCTATATTAAATGGCATGACTAATATAAATGTGGATATCAAAAAACTCCACTCCTTCAGATTGTAGCAGTATGCAGAATGTAAAAAGTAAAAGACTTTAGGAACAAGAAAAATTCAGTGTGCCCAACAGGCCTGCCAAATTTTATTCCTCTTAATATCATGTAAGCAGGAAGGAAAGTAACTATTATTTTTCTACATGACAGTAATTCCTTTTGCAACTGACAATCTGAACAAAGACTGAACATGTTTCATTTGGCCAAAAGGCTAGTTTTTGTTTAAGAGTATAATGGATGATTCATTATTTTAAAAAGTAGCCCTGCAAGAAAACAAAGAAGAATGCTGTACTGGTAGAGATGTTAATGCAAATATTGTATTATACAAAAACAGTACCTGAAATATTACTTTCTGTCACATTAGCTGGAGAGATTTTTTTAACAAGACTATTCAAGGGAAGCCAATATCTGCTATTTACTTGTGATTATATGTGCCTACTGAAAATATTTATGTTACCATTTTGCAATTCCTGGAGTTCCCTCTCACAACAAGCATAAATTTTAATCAACCAGTTAGAAAGTAAAACACATACTGCAGGTAGGGGATAAAAAGTTAAGCCTATTAAGGCTGCTCACAGCCAATAGACAAGTCTTGTTCAAAGTCAGGTAGACAAAAACAAATTTCAAATGTAGAAATTATAAATACTGCAAGCTGAATGTGCCTCTGCAGAAAACTGAAAAGGGCAGAATTCACCCACGAGTCTGTGAGGCCCTTCCCTGTTCTCTCACCATGCCTCGGAAATAGGGTTTGATCTGCATCATCATCATCATCACATTAAAACAAGAGAGTTATACTTAGAAAGGAATTAGTTGACAGAAGATTCGAGTTACTAAAAGCTGTGATTGAAAAGAAAGCGTAGAGATAGCATATATAAAGCACATGGGCAAGAGGAAAAACCTTAAGTGGTGAAATAAATTACTTACTTAGTTATTTAAGGGATTAAAGATAGAGGATATTGCATCAGATTAAGGTAATAAATTTACACAACAGGCTTCCAAATGGGGTGACAGTAAAAGATGTATTTAACCAAAAAGTTTCCCAAATGAAGTAATAAAAGGTCCATTATTTCCAGCATTCAACCACCATGCGAGAAAAGCACTTGCCAATACAGAATATAGGATTAATCTTCATCAGTAAAGAGTGTGGTTTCCTAAGCAGGGTGTTAAGGAACATTTGCTATGTTTCATTACATTTCTGGTTTTAAAAACTAAGATATTCCATTTCATAAACATGAAGTTCAGCGCTCTTAACCTTGCTGAAAAACAGTTGCATTGCACAGACATAGCATAATTTTTATTATTCATTTCTGTATTTTCATCCAAAGTAGTAACACACATCCAGTGATACAGCATATATTACCATCTACTGTAATACAGGGTATAGAGAAATTCTTTTTTGTCGTGCTTTCATCCTTTCCTATTAATATAACATTGCACTGGAGATAACATGTATATGGATTTCTCTACCTTCATCCTTTCCTATTAATATAACATTGCACTGGAGATAACATGTATACGGATTTCTCTACCTCCTGTTATTATCTCACTAACACTGAAAAGAAATATGATTGAGCATATTAGAGTAAACTCCAATGTACTTGTCAGGCAAATTTTCTGAATTGTTTTTGTCATGATTGTTGATAGCAAAGATAGTTATCCTTTTCCTATTTTTGCCCTTAATAACCAAAGCCTTTTCTGTCTGAGAATGTATCCAACAGTCAATTTCTTCGGATCATAGTATCTTTTACCTGATGAATGCAATTACTCATGGTAATGAGTAACACAGACTACACTCTAATTTTAAGGCATGCTCCTTACTGACTTGGAAAACTTGTTCCACTCTCCATTTTAGCTGGAAGCTTTCTTTCAGCTTTACTTTGCCTAAAGCACATTGCAATTTTTCCAGTGACAAAGAAATTATTAGAAAGCATCAGTAAAGTTAGTCTTTCCTGACATAATTCCTCAGAAATTACCCTTTCCCATTACCATTTTTAAAAGGTTTTCAATTTTCACTAAACTCTATTTTGACATTTTCAAAATCATGAAGGTCTTTTTTCCTGGTCAAAATACCTTTTAGGGGATAACTACATTAACAGAAAAATATGTTTCCAAAATGAGAAAAATCACAAAAAAAATATCTTGAACTTAGCCAAATGAAACACTTTGATGGACCCAATATGGTGCTTCTCCCCTCTGGATTTTCATTTCACTCTGACAAAAATATCAGGTTTCCAGCTTTGAATGAGACAGTGACAATATTAAAAATCTTCCTAGTCCTCCTCTAAATCAAGCTGTCAGACCAGTATTTTTTAATAAATCACTAGGTCTCTGTTCTCAGAATTTATTTCAGGAATATTGCACCAAACATTTTTTTTAACAACTGTCAAGTCTTTTGCATGAACAGGTTGGGAACTGCTCAGGAACTGTTCAGGAACTTGGTATGTTATGCACATCTCCTAAAGTATGTATCAAGGGTCCAGAAGCAGTGTGACCACATTAGCACAGTGTCACATCTGAGAAGATAATCCTCGTGGTTGGGTTTATTAGCTGAAGCTTCATGTTATATGTACCCTGCTCCTGATCTCAGAGCACACATGTCCAGAAACAATGTGAGTTTGCCTGCATATGTTTCTCTTGCACCATGGCTACGCTTTTGATGCACTGTATGGCATCAGCTGAGTACCAGATAGCTCCCACTCATTGTCCCACCCCAACCTGAGGAACTGAATAGCAAGACAAATTTGCAGTACAGTGATGTGCAAGTGACAATCTGTTTTAATAGTGCATTTAAAATATCCAGGATATTTTAAAACACTGAAAATAAGATAATCTTCAGAAAATCTATTCCCTTTCTTTTTCATCCCTGGAATGGGCACTTGTGGTTCCAACCTCATGAGGTCACACTTTGTCTGTTACCTAAGAAAGTTTTCAAATACCCCTGGCTTAGGCTGAAACTTCTTTTGAAGGGAAAATCAATGGGTTGCTTTATTTTTTTGAGTGTTCTAATTCTACCATTCACAGTGTAAAGAGCGGCTGTAGGTAAAGAAAAAAATTCTTCCTCACCCTCTTGCCTTCCCCAATCTGACACTTTCTCCCTTTTGAATGCCTTCAACCTGAGCTGTGGAGACTTCAAAGACTTCAAAGGCAGCAGATACTGCTGCTGGGGCCGACACTGAAAATGCTGGATTCAGCAGAGAATGTAAAGATTATGGATCATGGAATACCTTCATTTGTTTCAAAAGAATGATGTCTGCGTTCAATTCAAATGAATTAAGACATATATCCAAAATAAGCAAACAAACAAAAACAGAGGAGGGAAAAATCATAGAATGAAGGAGTTAGTGTTCAGCAAACAAGTAAAATTTTCTGCTGTATTCAGCATATACTAAGGGGACAGGATATTAGTTATGGCTTTCTCCATGGTTACCTCAAGCCAAAAATGCAGAGCAGCAGTATTACCCAGCAACTGTTTCACAGGTGCCTCTGCTAGCATGCATCATATTCAAGCCGGTTCCTAAACCTTGGTCCTGTTGTTGCCACAGGCTGTGAAGCAAGGGCAAAGACAGCACAGTGTCCCAGGGGGTCTGAAGGGTCCCAATACTGGAGAAATAAGAGACAAAGCCATTGTGTACACAGAGAGCTCTGCTGTGCCATTGTGAAGGGGGTTAGAGGGATGTGGGGAGTGGGCTGCCAAGAAGAAAGTCATAGTCAAGCTCAGAGATTAACTAGGGAGGGATCCCTTTATTTCTGGGATGGATTCATGGCAGCCTCTACGAGAAAATCCTGTGAAAGGAGTTAAGCAGCTCTCTGCTTCTCAGGTATCGGCTAAACTATCCTTTTCTAACTGCTTTCTTGCTATCTGTAGTGACCTCAGTGTCAAGTCCACTGCTGTCTGATCTTACATTTGCTGCGGAGGTTAGAAACTCAGTTAGTTAAACACATGATTTCTGCTATTCATTATGATTCAATGGTTAAATAATAAATAATCCTAAATACTAATGTTTTATTTACACAGATACCTGGAAGTCTAGCAAAACCTCTTGAAAAATTCATCAGAGTTGGATACCAGGTGAATTTTATTTCAGGCGTTAAGCGGGCAATGCAATTAGTGCATAGGTGCTCCACATCTTTTATCACAGAGGATTCTGGGTTTTCAATTTTGGGTTGAGACAATTAAAAAACCCACCTTGAAAGGGTTTGAATAAGAGCCTTTCAAAATGAAAAATGATTTTCTTAGCTAGTTCTGGATGAACTACTCTGGTAAAAAGAATACTGTTTAATTTTCATTTGGAATTAAAGACCTGGAAAGCTGAGTAATACACAGGCTAATGCTGAGCTGAGCTGTGCTTCTGCTCTTCAGAGGGCCATAAAAATGTATTAAAACAGGAATTATTTTGTACACTGTGCTGTACTTCAATGTTTAATTCTCAGCAGGCTATAAAATCACTTCCAGGATAATGAAATTACAAAAGAATTTTAATTTTATTTTCAATCCCTTATCATTACAAATTACTAAGAGAAGATGGTTGGAAGATGACTAGTGATATTTCTACTCTCCATCCTCTGACTGGCCAGGGCTTGTTTGCATTATGAAAACACTGCTCTTAGAAAGTATTCCAAGTGGAAACAGTATTAATAGGCAAAATAATAATAAACAGACAAAACAATAATAATAAATATCAGTACAGTAAGGGTTTAAGTAAATGCTTATTGTAACAAAAGGGAAAAACAAAATCATACACCTTGAGTATCAAATCAATAAAAAAATTAATGTCTCTGATGATTATGCTTCAGTGCTATTTAAAAGAAAAGCCCCTGAAAAAGGTTTTCAACAGCAAAGCTTTTTCCTGTGATTTGCAAAATATTCAAGGGTGACTTTTTTTTCTCCTGGGCCAAAGTCCACAGCTGTTGTTCAAACCAAATTCTCACTAGTGACTTTTTAGGTTTAGCTTTCTTTCTGAAAGTTGTGCAGAGGCAGGACTTACAAGACTGAAGCAAAACTTACTGGCCTGTTCAAAGCAGATCTTAATATAATTCTTTAATGAGGAAGGGTTGCAGAGCTGGAGCAAAACTTTTTAAATTGCTGCATGTTTAAAATGCTGGTTTGAGCTAAAGTTAAAGGCTAAGACATCTGACCTTCTGTAAAGCCCCAGTAAATGAAGGGCATCTCCTCAAAGGTCAGGGAGTGGAAATTCCAAGAAATAATCTCTCAAAGAGTAGAGTTCTATAGGAGAAACCATTACCCCAAGTACCTTAACTGTTTTCAAGTGCTAATGTCTACACACAAAAAAACCCAAAAACCACCCAAACAAAAAAAAAACCAAACCCCAAAAAACCCCACACAACAAAAAAGCAATCTCTAAAAATTCCCTGGACAATTGCCTAAGCAGTTTCCCATATGCAATTCATCACACGCTGTTAGACTGAGGACATCTTACTTAGCCTCAAGTTCAATAAAAAGCACAACAGAGCAGGTCAGCTCAGTTAACAAGGAAAGGCCTTTAATTACCAAGTTTTCAGCATGCAAGAGAGAGAACTGGTCCACATCCTTTGGAAGGCAGGCTATTTGGCTAGCAGGAATGGGCAGGGTAAGGTGAGTGGGAGCAGGTCAGCTCACCCTGCCTCCTCCAGCAATCCTCCAAGGTATGGCTGAGCTTCAGTGAAGAACACCACATGTGAATGACCATCATACTGAGCTATGATTTTAATCTTCTTTAAGTGACCATTTCTTTGATTTAAAATAGTTCATGATGTGCTTCATAAGCTGTGTTGTAACCATCCAAGAAGGAACATAACCAGAGGTCTTTACCTCTTCTCGTCACTGGACCAGGCCCACATAAATCAACTTATTTATAAATCACAGTTCTCCCATCATCCAGCAACAAGATTGTGAGATTCCTAAGTTTTGGCCCCCACTCCAGTTGCAGTTTGTGCAGCTTGTCCAATGACCTGTAAGAAGAAAATATATAAAGACAGGGGCTACATGAGAATAGAGGCAAAGAGAAATTAAACAATGTACTCAAGTTTGTGTAGCTGGACACAGTCCAGGATTGCAGCTGAACTTTCCCACAACTCTGGTCAATGCTTCAGTTCCTGTCTGCTCTAGAAAACACAGAAATTAAAACAGAGACATGAAGAGAAGTGAGGCAAGGGAAAATACAATGGAAATGTGTCTTGGTTGTTAACTTCAAAAATACATCTATACTACTCAGTTTTACAGTGATTTATACCTGTTTAACAAATGCCTGCTTTAAGCCCTCATGGGCCACATGTGCCAACCTATTCTTAAATAATCTCTGAAGATAAACCAGAAATGCTCCTCCAGGTGGGGACATGAGCTGTATTTCATTTTTTTGTGTAATACTACTGCACTCTGTGTTGACCAAATTTTCCTTATTTTGTTTCGTGCAACTTGTTAGCATAACACAGTTAAATTTATGAGTCATATTTATTTGTGCCTCTCAAACAGCTCCATTGTGATGAATACTGGAAAAGAAGTGATTCCAGAAGCTGCTCAGGCATCTGTGTATCCATGCCAAGTTCCACAATATATTTATCTCTCAGCTATCGCCCAAACACAGGTTCAGTTCATACTAAACACCCTTTCTACTTCTACAATGTTTTCTTTTAATTTCATCCATAAAAAACAAATTACAAATTGGCTTTACCTTTCTGTCACCTCCCTTACGAGCTTTTCTTCACTTCCCCTTTCTTTATTCATCCCAATTTTGCCAAACTTTATAAAACTTAAACTGAAGAATCCTACCTTCAGGATTAACTGCCTTTTCCCCTACCTTTTGCCAAGATCAAGTGATGGTGGCACTGACTAAACTAAATGCCAATTTATACCATTATGTTTTATAGGAGGAAGTCCCATTATTCCTTCTAGAAAACAACGGCAAGTTGAAAAAGAAGTGCAAGTGGTTTTCAAAAAAAACTTTCCCATGATTAATAAAATCTAGTTAGCAACCACAACCACAGCTAAATTTCACAGTTTGACTCTTCCACTTCCATTCAAAACCGTGACCACTAGCAATATCAGTGTCTGGGTCCTAAGATATAACACCTATGTCATTTTCTTACCCCCCAAAATCCAGGTCCTTCGTAGAGAGATTCACAAGTTTGTTTGATTTCATTTCAAAGCTACCAGATTTCCCAGGGTTCTTTAAAACATATATATGGTTCCCCTAGGAAAAGAAAACCCACTGGGAGATCTGAAAATTGCCAAAGGGAAACAAAAGTTGTTCATAGCTTTATAGTCCACAGCTAACTTGCATTGGTCCAGAAAAAGTCATGGGCTAGATAACTTTTTAGAAACATTAGGCATAAATGGGTGTGATGATAAAACAGATAACATCATTGATCCTTTGGCAATGTCAAGCACTGGTACACAGTACTGTCAAAGAGCTCAATATCCTCATATCAGTTCCAGTGTAAATGAGCAGCTGGCCTGATTGTTGAGGATACAGAGACGCAATAGAAAATACAATACAACCAAGAGGACAGGTGCCTGGAAAAAAAAAAAAAGCTGCTGTGGTTTAGGTGTTAGGATTTCCAAAAGAGTTTTCTGTGGAAGCCATGCTGAAAGCTAATTGGCTAGCAATCTGCTGCGGTACAATGATTTTTATCCCCATTTGCATAGGGCTGGCACATATACCTGAATTCCCAAACATATACTTATGTGCGTCTTTAATGACCCACTGCTTGAGCCAGATTTGAAAGACTAATAATATGAATGCTCTTCTCATTTTTTTCTTGTTTTGATAGGGAGTGAAGGAGCTGACATTTCCACAGTTATGAACAGGCGAATCATCACTCCTTTAAAAATATGCTGTTTGCATTTCAGATCTGAAGTTTCATGTTTTTGGTGGTCTCAGATAGGCATTACAAGTGGTTACATTCCATTTGTATTTTTACACTCTTGGGAAAAATTCATAAATCTTAAGTTGAAAAGACACCTTCAAAAGATTATTTTGTTTTACTTTTGGCAGAACATACCCACAGAAACCTCTCATTAATGTGTTTGATCTCTGTCATATGTTGCAGAGGGATATTCAATCCTAAAACAGAGTGTCCACAGAGGTGGAGAATCAACCACATTCCTAAGTAAGTTATACCTATGTTTAGCTACCTTCAGTGTTAAAATTTAGTTTTGTGTTTCAAATCTAAATTTGTCTTCCCTTAGCTTCCAGCCACATTATGGTTTCTACTGCTAGATTAAAGAACTGGCTATGAGAAATATGTTCCTGAGGCAGATACTCACAGGCCATGATCAAACCACCGCTTAACCTTCTCTTCAACAAAACAAGTAGATTAATGTTCTTAAGTTTCTCAGTATAAAATATCTTTTCCAAACCAAGAATCTTTCATCTAACTTTTTTTGAATGCTTCTCGCTTTTTCAGAATGCTTTTTAAACTGCAGCAGCAGGAATGGTCATGTTTTATTTCTTTCAGTTACAGCATCATTAGTAGTATACAAAAGATAAAAGCACTTACTATTCTTAACTGATATTCCTGTCCTTGTACAACCAAGACTTATGTCAATCTATCACGCTGAAAACAAAGATGCAACTGTTTATTTTCTTGGCATCTGGACACTTTCTAGTGTTGCTGCATTCTTGGATATGGTCTCATTCTGGTATACTGATCTACACTCTGTTTTTAAATGTATGACCATGAACATTTAGAGATAAAGTTCATTAGTTTCCCTTTCAGATTACTACTAGACAAAAATTTGTCTCCCATAGAATCCACTTTTTTTATCTGGGAAATGTTAATTTTTTCATATATATGCTTTTTCTGTTAAGAAATTTAAATGAATATTTGGTTCAATATAATTTGCATGTTTCATTTCATTTAAAGCATGGAATCATGCCTCCTTAATATGCATTCCTTTCTAGGAACTGTCATTTATGCCTCAATTGTATGAGCCAGGCTGATGAGGGATTGCACCCTACCTTAATGCTGTATATACCAAATTTTCAGACAGCATTTAAATCTTCTGTTGTTGGAAGAATTCCTTGTTTTCTGCTGTTTTGTTTGGGGTTATTTTCATCTCTCAATTAAAGCCTTTTTACTTATCATATTAGTTTTATGGCAGATTAGAACTAGTCAGACTTGTTCATGGAAATACTGTTAAAACTGCTGCTTTACTGGAGCCAATTATGCTACATTAAAGGTTTGTTTGATAGGCATTAGCTATATAACCATTCCTTAACTCATGACAGACACATTCCATACTAGTTTTACCAAGACTGTGTTGGGATTGATTTCAGAGGAGCAGGGTACTGTTTCTAAATGCATCTTTTCAAAATCTCAATTTCCACAGTATTACAGGATTTGCTAAGAAGCAAAATCAATGGTTATGGGAGCTCCTTGACCAATATTTTCCTGAATAAAAAAATTCTCCTATATGAAATTATCAGTTGTGCTGACTAAAATTATTTTAAATGTAATTATTTTGGGGGCCTTTAAACCCTTTAATATGTGCATCTTTTTTTGTGTGTCTTGCAAAATCTGATTTAAGATCCTGCCAACTACACCATTTTGTCATGAAATGAGTGATTTAAATGAGTACTTGGGAGAGCAGTTTTAATGAGAATTAATAACAGTGCTGCTTAAGAGATTTCAACAGCAAGGTTCACTCTATTACTGGTTCAGTAAAACCAGACAGAGAAATTTCTATATTGTTAGATGTTACTTATAAGCTAACCACAAAATATCAATCTCAGTGAGAGACCAGTTGTTTTATGGTATTTCTACATTTCCTGGTGGATGGATAAGCAAATGGTAGACAAATGTATCTGAAGGAGGTGAATAACTATGCTGCTAAATATTCTTCCTGGTGGTGAACTGATTTTGACTACATTTAGGCATAAACAACTGAATGTGTCAAAGAAGCAGAGGTAAAAAAGTACCTGCTTTGCTCATAAAATCCAAGGGCAAGCTGCTCAAACAGTGTACCATCCAGAAAGACAATACTGTTTAATCCATACAGCCTTCTTCTCTCATTACCACTGCTTTTGCTGAGGAAGGTGTCAGCTACTACAGTGAGGCGGAAGGAGATTTTACCCTGTCTTTCTTCATCCACCTAAAAGTCTACTTCCAGCTCTTCATTTTAATTAGATTATCTTACTCTCATACAATTTTGCCTATGTCTCCAAAGCTTTGAGCCAGGGCTAATGAAATTAAATAATTTCTGACAAAGCTGATAAATGTCTTTACTTTTTTGTCCATTTTTTACTTTGTTTAAAATTGTTTGCAAAGAAAAACAGAAAAATCTCTCATTCTTGAAATTAAAATAAAGCAGAAGTTTTGACATATTCTTTCTTTGCCTCCTTTAATCATTCTGACAGAAATTCTGTTCTCTTTTTACAGTGGCAAGATGAAAATGTAGGTCATACTAAGTAGGTCCTTATCTAAACAGAAAGGACAAAGTCTCTTTGTGAGCCAAAGAGGACAAAAACACTTTGCCAAGAAGTACCATTTCCCCAAGTAAAAATGTATGTGTCGGGATGTCAAGACCACACACAAGCTTGATTAGTGCTGGAGTACTGATCTGTCCAAAGGTCTATTTCTTTTGCCAGATATTCCTTTCACTGAGAAACTTGGCTTTACCCTCTTGAACTCACTCAGTGCCACCTTTGTTTGCACTTGTCAGTGGGAGAAACAGCAGCAGACAGAAGGGAAATGTTTGTGTCACCTATACAAGAGTTTCGCACAGGGTCATTCATATTCTTATTTGGGTGCTTGAATTTGAGAGTTGCCATAGTACATTCAGTGAGGGCCCTCATGTAAGAGTCCTGTGGTGGTATCCTTGGTCTGACTTATACTGTTCCTCTGTTTCTTTGTGGGTGAATCTGAAGCATCATCAAAATTAAAGGCTCAGTCTATTGCTGAAGCCATGCGATACTAAGAGAGGTATCTCACTTCCATCAGTGCACACAACAAATACACATCAATATAAGCAAGATTTTTAGTGACCCATACCCAGCTCAAATATCTAGATCAGTACATTCATTTTAGAATGGCTAGAATGCATCTTAAAGGGAAAGGAAAACAGACGGAAGGAACTAAGTGGCGTTTAACGCAGTATATGGTAATTGACTTAGCCATGCAGTTCCCATTACTGTTAATAGGAATCAGATGGCTAAATCCCTGTGCTAAAAATGTACTTTTAAACAGATATCTGCATGAATGCCAAGCACAAAGCATCAAGGTACTGTAAACTACCAATGAGGAAGGTTGAAACGCTGAAAACATTTACTAAAGGCATCAAGAAAGGTTATGGAAGGACTTAAGAAACTGGTGCAAAATTGTACTATGAGATAATTTTGGGGAAGTCCTTCTCATATAAACTGCATAATGCTTTAGAGAACAAATTGTTCACTGACTGAGAGCACAAGTCGTCAAAGGCAGAGGAACAGCTGTGCTTCTTCAGAAAACACAAGGAGAATGGGGGCAGGCTACAACAGGGCCACTCAGGAGTACACAACCTTGACTTGCTCCCTAGGAAACGCCGCAAACATTTAGTGACAGGACAGAAAATGGCATGATTGTAGCTGCTGAGTTTATAACTGATTTGCTAGCCAGGCTTACTGGCCTAATGTCTTTCAGAAGACAGGGGTAGTAGAAAAGCCTTTCCTTGTAGAAGCATGTGGCAAATATAGACTGCAAGATATATATATTTCAGTAAAATTTCAGAATGCAGAAGTGCCATTCAAAGCAACCACCTGAAATTAACTTAATTTTTAAAATTAAAAGCAATATTTTGTTAGTCATATTCCTTATAGATACATATAAAGGTGATAGATATATATTATTTCATTAGTGGTCAGCTCTGCTGAAACAAGGGACAACAAAACTACAACCTGAATTGTATTAATGTTGTTGTTCAGTTAGATGTTATATAAAACTGTTAATAAAACTGTTGTATTAATTTTGATAGAATCATTAATCCCATTCTGTAACAGGTGTTTGTATTACTGAAAAACATCAAACAGTGAAACAAGGTTCAGGGTCTTTACAATAAGGACTGCCATGACAAAGTGAGGAATCAGTGCCAACGTCCAGACATTTATTGTCTGAGATACGCAAAAGGAAAAGAATCAAAACAAAATAAAGTCTTCTGAAACTGAAATAGAGTTTCTGCACGAAGGAAAAAGAATAATAAAACTGTATCAAAACCCTTCTTTCAGAAACAGGATTTTGGATACACTCTCTGATTCTGCCAAGTAATCTTTCTTTGCTGGGATGAAAGAGTTGGTTCTGTTGTTCAGGTATGAGCTATGAATGATAGTTGCTTTCCCTGCCTTTGAACAAACAGACATGGCTACAAAAGGGAAAAGAGATACATAAAGGTGGAGGATATACACCTTTTATTGAAGTTCTCAGGCTCCATTGCAGCTGTCAAGTTACAAACGGGCCTTTCTGAACTGACAAAGATGATCATGAAGCTCTTATTCTGAACTTTTGTTTTGCAGGTATCATCTGAGTAGGCTGACCAGGGTACTCTCCTTGCTCAGACAGACTCATCCAGACCATTTTATCTTGCCTTTCATGGAATGCCAAGGGGTATCAGCCCACTTAGACATTTCAGTGGTAGCATGAGACAAACTTGTTCTGGTGCTGTGGTACATTCAACACCTCCTCTGCACCCCCTCTGCAATCATCCCCATGTGCATGGGCTCATGCTTGGTCAGGAAAGGAGGCCACAGCTTCAGTGATGAGGTCAGGCATGTACCTGTGTGTGAACACCAGTGCTGCTTTCCCACTAGTAAATTAAACAGACTGCTGACACATTTCTTCTTTCTGAATATCTGATTCTGGCTAGCTTTGGCTTTCTCTCAGGTGCTGTGTCCACTTATGGAGAAAGTTGCACAGGGCCATGGGTGCTCACCTGTGCTCCATGTACTCCACTCTCAAAAATGCTAGAGTTGCTGACCCTGCAAGATCCATACTTGAGTATCTGAGTCTGAGTGTCCTTGCTTCCAGTTCCCTCTCAACTGAACAGCAAAAGCCATTAAACAGGCCAGTGAGCTTGGTCCTTTCAAGTCAGTTGGAAATGAGTTGCCCTCAGAAACCATTCTTCCCCTTTGTCCTCTCATCAGGATTTTGCATTTATCCTTTTTCATTTCTAACTGTGGCTATTTAGAACTTGAGTCCTTTGTACTGATATGTCACTGCCACAGAAGTGGGCAGATTTGATTATCTTTCTGATCCTTGTATGCAATCTCATTTCAAACTTTGACCTCCCACAGGCACTTGCTCCTTTTGACATCAAAGCCAGCTCTTTATCACGGAAGTAGCTTAGCCTTTTGGCAAAATTATCGATTGCAGATGTCTTATATGTTTTCCCTGCTGTGCTCTATCAAAAGTTGATCCTCTCTTTTGTTGCTTCTTTTAAAAATTACTTTGAATTTGTTACTGTCTCAAGCAGCTGGCTCTATGCTGGCTCATAACTTCTCAAGAATTGTCTTCATCTCTCTTTTTTTTTGCATCCCCCGCTTTCCTTCCTTACCCTCTGCACTGTTATTGCACAGTGCTGACAGAATACCAAGGGTCCACATTTTTTCATCCAAACTTTGTATAAGAGTACAATTTCTGCCCATTTTAAGTATCTGTCTGTACCCAGCGGACTCACTTTCCACGCTGTTTCCTGGAAAACAGCCTTCCTGTTGGAGAACAGGCAAGACCTCCCTCTAAACCTGGACATGACACTGGCTTTACTTCCTTTCTCAGCCTCTTCAATTTCTGTTGAAGGCATTTCAGGACAGGGAGTATTTCACCACCTGTATGAGCATGACCTACGATTCAGTTCTGGCAATACTTCTTACAGCTAGAGTGATTCTGTCTGCTTTGCCATATATGCAAATGTCTCCTAGCAGGCTTACTAGTATCTCAAAAGATAATTTATCACAATTGACAAGTTCCTATTTTTTAGACAATAGGTCTAATTCATCTGGCTGTGATCAGTTCCCTTTCCTAGTAGAATTTTTGTCTATTTTGGACAGAATCCAATAAATCTTTTCTGGGGCTAATGATGCATTGAATGAATGTATCTGTTTACCAATGCCAACCTCTTCTGTCAAATAAAATTACTTTTACTACTTTCATGTACTCAACAATTTTCTTAGACTTTTCCTAAAAGAGTAATGACAAGTTAGGTACTGTAAGCCAAAAAATTAAATAACTACCTTATGTTCTAGCTTCAATATCTTATTTTAAGTAGTCTATTCTTCTAGTTTTAAGCAATTGCTCCTGACAGCCTTACCCTTTGGTGCTTTATTCAATTCAATTTCACTTACAATGTTCTGCCTGCTCCCAAGGTATTAGGGAGTAAGTGACCGCTGAACATAAGACTCATGAAATCAAGGTTGAGCTGCAGAGCAAAGCACAGAGCAAAAAAAGCCTGGGAACATTTTCTACTCCTTTGCACAAACAGGCTCAAAAGTGGCATTTCCCCAGCATTAACTCAAACCCATGTCTCAATAAGAATTTGTCTACAGTTGCAAGATTGGCATGGCTTTGTAGTGCCTAGATGATGACATTACACAGAATGAAATGTGAGCTATGGGAACATGAAGCTTTAGTCTGTATATCAGATAAATCAGAACTCCATAGGAAGACCTGCCTGCCTAGCAGGTGTCACCTGCTGAGAGTGACACTGCAAACCACGTCTCTAGACTCCTCTGTCTAATGACTGCTTATTTTAGAGTACTTGTTATCATCTGCATTTATTGTCAGAATGTGGAGTTATCTCTGTTACTACTTTGACTCATTTTTTGATAAAAATGGTGGTGACACAATGTTGCAACAGTTGAGA
The DNA here is from genome assembly GCA_009867235.2 of Psittacus erithacus. Classification (NCBI taxonomy): domain Eukaryota; kingdom Metazoa; phylum Chordata; class Aves; order Psittaciformes; family Psittacidae; genus Psittacus; species Psittacus erithacus. Next base: position 80,787 of record WYDI02154162.1, read on the forward strand.
ATGCTAAAGCTTTAGGATTACACAAGAATAGAGTCTAGCTGAGAATAGGCTTCAAAGGGCTTTACTGAATTAAGCCACAAATCTCTTGCTCAAATACATGTAACCAAAATGAAATAACGTACTAACAATAAATGGAAGCCTTCTTCGTATCTCAAATCCTATAAACACGCATAGAGATGCCTACATTAAACTATGAAGTATCGCATTCTTTGGAGAAATAACAGATATGTGAATGGACCTTTTGACTAAGTGTAATATCTATGAGAAATGAAGATGTAAAAAGTAATAATATTTACATGTATTTATGGCAAGAAGAAAAAGATGAACATGCATATGAGCACATAACTGTGAATCTTTCCTCCCTTCTCTTAATGTGTTGGTTGTCTTCACTGAACTAAAGTTCTTTCAGAGCAGAGAACCTATACATACAAATATAGGGCTTTGCACAGTATGTCCTTTATTTGACGGTCTTTAGGTCTCTGATACAAGACAAATGCAATTAACTGAACACCACTGAGAAGAAACAGTAGAACTTATGGTAACTTATTAAATGGTGTAACTTATTAGTTACAAAAGTTCCAAAACCTCAAAAAATTAGAAAACTTATGATTTCAAGCTAGTTATTGAGAATAGATTCTGAGTGTAGGTTATATATTAAATGGCTTGTGATGCTTTTCCAAACTTGTTTTTTCAACTCAAATTCTGTGAGTTTTCTTCTCTTTTACATTATTACTAATATAAATAATCCAGGCGCTAGACACAACCGTCCCATTCGTACCAGTTTCCAAAGGTTATACTATAATCGAGTTCTGACATTTAACACAACACACATAATTTGAGACCATTACAGTTCTGGGTTAAGTCCAAAACTGATTTATAAGAGGTAAAAGTTAGGCTCTTTATACATAATTGCACCCTCAGGAATAAAACAAAGCATAATAAGGTGATAAGGTGTAAATTAGACTAAAATATATGCTCACTTCTCAGGTTCTTTACAGCTTCAAAGCAAAACCCATTGAAAATAAATTATTTTTTTTCTGAATTTAATGGCATTTGGGTTCAACATCAATATAAAATATTTTCTACTTTATTTTAATGGATTTAATTGCATCCAGGGAAAATAAGGGGTCCTAATATTTATTAATTGAACTACTACTTGCACACTGATGAATCAGACAAAAAAGATGATTTAACAGATTTTTTTTCCTTTCTCCTTCCAGATCAGGTGTTAAGTATGACAGTCATTAAAGAGCATCAATCAAACACTTGATAGCTTTGGGTGCAGATACATACATTTGTATGTTTCCCATCTCACTCTGGAATTTTTTCCTCTGGCCAACAACACTGAAAATTATCAGCTTACACTTCACCTTCCCTCATGACATAAAAATCCAAGCACAAACTGCCAAAGTCTAAAATTCCTGTCTTTGGTGGCATTTGGATCCTTGAGCAGTCTTAGCATTAGCATGCATCAGTAGCGATCATTACCAACGCTGCTGATCAGATTGGTGCAGGCATGGAAAGGTTATGCCATCACACCCAGAACAGCGACCCGTTCAACATGTGCTGAGAGCGCACTCCTGATGATGTGCCCATACTTTGTTGCTGGCTGCACTGGTCCTCAGCAGATGCTGCCAATTTTAGCTGAAAGCTTTGTATTTCCAAGCTAAAAGCAGCTTTTAAAGCTTCCCATAGAGTGCTGGTCTACCTTTCCAAAACCACCATTTGCAGACAGCAAAATTGAAGTATCCTAGCTGTAGGACACCTTCCAGGTTCACAGTATGATCCCAAATTGATTGCACATCAACAGCACTAGTGTCAGCAGCAGCAGGAAACTACATGACTATTCTTTGGCTGCAAACAGAGGGTAAACATCAATGCAGAGTACAGCTCCTGATACAAAATGTCCTCTCATCTTATATTTGAAGCAAGTCATGGTGTTGGCTAGAAGCACAAAGGGTCAGAAGAGAGCTCTTGTGATGGCACGCTTCTGCTGTTGTGGCCTCCACCTCTTGATCTGGGAACTACTGAGCACTCTGTGGTAAGACTAGAAGTGACACAGTAGGTTAAAAAGAGATTCCTGCGTCTGTCTGAGTGTAAAACTGTGAGAGCCAAGAGCTAGATAATGTTTACAGATGACTCCAGTTGAAGCAGCTCTCAGTTTCCAGTCTTGCAGGCTGCCATTTGACATCTGCTTTCACAAAGCCTTTGGTCTCTCAGCAAGAGATTGTTTATCCCTGCCTTTGCATATTTCTTCATGGCGCAGTGGATCATGATGCATGCTGCATAGGCAACGAAGCTCAGAGTGGTCAGAAAGCTAAAAGCAGGACAGTCCAAGACACACAGATGTAAGAGATTTGACCTATCTGTGTCTTTGGGCCACTATCTCTGCTCTGTGCTCTGCTCTTTTGAATAAATGTAGCTGTGTCCTAGGCAATGTGTGAACACGACTGCTAATTAAATGAAAAAAAATGTTTTTTTGTATTTTATGTAGTTCCAGTCAGATAGCAACTAATTGCTGTTACTCTTCTCAGTGGAAAAAGAGATTTCAATATCATATTACAGAAGAATTAGAACATTTAAGTAGTGGATATGTTTATGTGTGTTAGCTACGTTTGTCATAGATATTTATGAAAAAAATTAATTACCACAAGAAATAGATCTAACAATCTAATACTTTAAAACCTATTCCTTCTAGCTTGATTACCCTTATGAGAGAATTTCCCCTATGAGAGAATTTCCCCTTTTGGGAATGGAACAATGACCATCCTTAGGAAAATAAGTTCAAAAACTCTGTGGTTTAAACACTCTCAGAGTTCTGGAAGACAAATAACTGTTTCATTCTGGCATTTTCAAAATATCTTTGAAAACTTTAATAAATGTTTAAATAAAATAAAAGAGTTATATTAGTATTTAATATGAGTGTCTAGGGAGTGGAAATTAGTGACTCCCACTTTATCACTCAAGCTTGTCCTTAATTTTTTTATGTTTGTCATCAGCATTGAACCGCCTGATATTGGCATGAGATGCTGGCTTTTTATGAATTTATTCTGAAACAAAATAGTGTTGCCAAGCCTTTTGTGCCTGTGTCAAATTAATTCTAACCTCTCTTCTCTCCCTCACCCTGAAAACATGGTTATCCTAACCTAGCCATTTTTTCTTTCCAAGTTATTTCACCACAGGCTGCCTCCTGTTTAGTGGAACTTGCAATGTTACTGGAGAATGACTCAGAAGATTTTCTTGAATAACTTAATTTTAATTTCTGCTTTTATAATACTAGATAGACAACTATCATTTGAGGAGAGTGTGTGTGCATATACATGTATGTTTCTTTTTTCTTCTGGGTGTTTACTTTGCAAGAAGGCAAGTAGCGCTAAGCTGGTTCACTAGATCCTGCGCCTTGTTCTTGGGCTGAACTCTTTGCAGATGGAGCCGAATCAAACATTTAATGGACCTCAAAAGCCCAGAGAGTTGACTAAAAAGGATTTAGGAATGCTTTTTGCGGAAGTTACCAGCCAACCTTGCTTAGTTGGTCTCCTTAAGGGTCCATAACCCAATCTTATGCCCATAATAAGGGGCTTCAGTCTTTGTGAACTGGCAGAAATAAATCCTCCAAGAATTCCAGGATCACAGGAATTCCAGGTCTTCCTTTCCCTTTATTTTGACCTTAATTTTTTTTTTAAAGGACTTCAATTTTCAATACACAATCAACAAACAGACCAGATCATCCTTTTCAGTATTGGCTGGGAAAGTGCATATGGCTTTCTGCAATATACGCACACAGGCACATATGCTACAGCACTCGAAATGTGTGTCATATTTTTTTTCCAGTTCTACCACTTAATTCTTAAGTCTGCAGTGATTAGGAAAAGAATTGAAGAGAAGTATTAGTCTGCTATATGTGCCAGTCTGCAGCTACATTCCTGTAATAAATCTGGGTCTTAAGACAGAAACAGGCTATTAAGTTTCCTCTTCCAGCAATATCTTTGGTTATCATTATAGGCTGAACTTCTTAAAGGAACCTAAAAGACTTTGCTGCCCAAATCTCAATGAAATTAAGTAAAATGTATGCACTTAATGCTTGTGATTTCTCTTTAAAAGTCTCATACATAATAAATAAAACACTATCAACTACTGCAGTATCAGCTACTGCTGCCTAGCATCATTAATGTTTGATTTCCCAGAGGGGCATGATGACAGGACTGAGTCTCATCTTAGGGTGTCTTTCAGAAAGAGGAGAAGAGGTTAGTGACCTTACCTGAGTGTGTGACTTTGCATACTTAAGAGGCAAAGTAGACTAAAGTTTGTTAAATGAAAAATGTATCACCTTTCTCCTTACAGACTGGAGTGCATTCCCCTTGATGGGAAAGGAAATTGTGATGGGAATCTGGGAGATCCTGAAATCTTACTGCAAGAATTTGACTTATGAATAGCAGCTCATAGCAAGCCAAAGCTGAGCAGCAGCTTGCTGGTTATTAAAGTCTTAAAGGAGTGCTGATTCTAGGCACAGAAATTACTTTTTTTTTTTTTTGGACATAATTTATTTCTTTTTGACAGCCACTGACCCTGAATTTCCACTTGCATGCATTTTGGATTTGCACACTGCGTGGAACAGCGCTGGAGTCTTCCATTTCCTTAACTTGTGGATTTTGGTTCAGTGATTTCAATTGTGTGTTATTTTGCTTATTTGCTTTGATTTGCTTCAAAGCATGATTCCCTTTGGGGTCCCTTGACTCCTTTCAGCTGAATAAACTGTAGCCCTGGTCTCTTACTGTGAACTAGGTACAGATAAAGTGGCATTTCCCAAAGCAACCATACCTGCAGATTTCCTCTTCCAGAATGAAACTACCACACAGCTAAAGTAAGCTTTGATTTGCATTTCCTATAGTTATTTGTTTCTCAAAGAGCCATGTCACTTTTTGTTTCAGAGGGTTGTTGTTTTCTTTTCACAGACTGCTTCGGTGGCATCACCTCCCCATCTTCTCCACTTCAGTAATCTATTCTTATAAGTATATGATATTTCATGGGTTTTCTGAGTGGGAGGGCTCATTAACTAGTTTGAGAAGGAAAAAATGAAAAACTTCCAGTAACCAAGCACTTCTGGACAGGGAACTGGTTAAAAGTTATATTCAAAGTATTTCAAACTAACTCCAGAAATGCAACCAATAAAAACCAAGGTGTTTGCTGGTTTAACTTAGAAAATACAAATCTGGAGATCTGTTGGGTAAATAAGTGGAAAATAGAATCCAGCCTCTTCAGCCTACTCATGTGTTGACCTGTCTCCAGGTGCAGCAACCTCTGATGCTTCTGAACAAGGTGAAAAAGAAATAAAGGCAAATCAAGACATGAGCCCTGAGAATACCTCTTCCCAGTGCACAATAAAAATCTTTTCTCTTCATTGATCCCTTGAAGTCTTGATAAGCTTTGGTTGCAGTGGTTGTCTTAGCATAGGGTTCCAGGTGTTTTGGGCACTCTATGGGCTGTGCATAAGTTATTACCTTTTCCCTGGCACACAAAAGATGACATGAATAAGGGATACATATTTTTTCAAGTATTAATGTCAGAAAGGACTACCACAATAATTCCACCTGAACCCCTGTACCTTCTGGACACAGAATTTCTCCCAGAGAGTTGATTAAATTGTATCTCCTAGAAGGATTTTGAATTTTATTTTAAAAATCTAAACCCATGTTGAGTCCTTGCTGTCCTATGCCCCTTCAGCCCTTTTAGGAGACTGCTACCTTGCTCAATTATGCTCTCTGCTAGAAAGCTATGACTTATTTCAAGGCTCAATTTGTGTAAATTTTTGCCATAGCTCTTGCCAGTTCTTTGTCAACAAGCTTGGAAAGCCACTGCTTTGGAACTCTTTTCCCTGTGTAAGTACCTAGACATAATGATCAAGCCACCCCTCAATCTTCTCTCGGATAAGCTGAAGAGATTGAACTCTCAAAGCCTCACATAGTACACCTTGTTTTCCAGCTGCTGGGTCAAACCTCCCCAGCCTTTCATCTCTGTTACTGTTATTAGGCTACACTGCTATCCTGGAATGTGGGAGGGCTCTTCAAAGGATTTTAGGCTGACCACCTGATATCCACACAAAAGCACTGTCTGAGGGAATTTTGATATTTCTTTTGATTCAGACCTTGGCTTTAAGAACCTGAGAGCTACGGCTGCTTCAGAGCTCAATAATGGCTTTGCCACAAGAGAGCAGGTCAGTGTTCTGTAAGGCAGATGTGCTTCTAGGTTTCTCTCTCCTATGCAGAACATATTCCTGACATAATTTGTTTTCTCTGTCTGCTGTAGCAAATGAAGCTGTGAACACGTGTGTAAGCAACAACATCGAATCTCTGCTTACACCTCCATCATATGTATGAACAAGGGAATGAAGCAGCCCTTGAGAAGTTCCTCTCTTCTATAGCTTACAAGATCTAATCTAAAAAACCTACAAAAAGGAACAGGAACACAAATACGTAAATGTGCATATACACTTCTTTGCTCATCACTTAACATTTCTATACAAACAAGTGTGATGTTGACCAACAATTCTCTAAACACTTTCTTGCTAAATGAGGGTATAATGCATTTCCAATGAAATTTCATATCATTTCCTTTTGGGGGTGTACCCCAAAGTCTACAAATATGCTTGTCTTTCCATTCACTTCACTAAGTTCTTGTCAATTTCTTTTATTATGAGGTTTCAACCTTTTAAAATTTTAATTGAATTGGCTAGTTATTTTGTGCTACCCTGACACCATTTCTAAACTAGATGGGGTGTTTATTAAACTCATTTTACAGGACCTTCTAGTGAACTATATCCTAATTTACAAGAAAGTAATGCTATAATTCAGGAAATAGTTGACCATTTATCAATGTTTTACATACTTTTCAAAGAATGAGTAGGCTTAAGGGAGAATAGAAATGATTGAGATGAAACAATGAAATGCATGATATATGTGTTCCTGTACATTTATAGATATGCTAATTAATAAAATTACAGCTATGAACATAACTAATAAAAACTAAAAATAAAATCTTGTGTGTTGGCTGTGATTTTCTCACATCCTCATTGTAAACTTCAAACACTGTCACATAGATTGGAATTTCTGAACTCGGGGCTAGGTTTACAGACATTTTAGGCAGGGAAACAAAATAGAGCATCTTTACACACAACAGGTCCCTTGCTTGACAGGGTTTTAATATACTTCTCACACACACAGGCTCAAAGTAGCAGCTCAGTGCCATGTTTATTTCCTCACCTCACAGATGGAGTATGCTTTTCTTACCTTTTCACATGATGCAGCACATCCCAAGAGAGATTTAAACCTCTTTTCCATGGCACCCCTGTTCATTTATCAGCACCTGACTCTGTTGTTGTCTTAAGTCACCTCTGAGAAGGTGAACTGAATATTAATTTGTAATAAGTAGCAAGAATTTGTTGCTGTCAAGATGTCACAGTGAAAAATTAGTACCTGGTTTTCCCAGACATCTCTGAAGTTTAAGTAACCTACCCAACTGTCCTCAGCCACAAAGAAAGAATATTATGTCACCAGAGCTCTGCTGTCTGTGTTTGGCATGTCACCCCTCAGCTCTCAATGCAATCCTTTGAAGGAGCTTGTTCTGCTTTATGAAGCACTTGTTGAATCTGCAGTATCCAAAGAGTATGATAAGAGTGTCAAAACTCAGTACCGATAAGGCAGAAACTGTCTGAACAAACTTGCACTGCTGACACCAAAGCCCATTTTGGCACAAAGGAATATGTAAACAGAGAAAAGGAAATCAGTTGCCTCTTAGAGTCTAGCAGGAACTCACAATTTGCAAAATTCTGTCCACCAGTGTCTCATGAGTAGAGGTCAATTCACCTTCCCCACATCCAAGCAATATGGGGATGGGCTGGAGAAGAGCCCATCCAAGAGGACTTGTCCAAGGCCTAGGTGCTAGAGAATCACATGCCACCCAAACAAACCAGGAGCAGGAGAATTCATGTGGATAGCAACGCATAGGATCCTGCAGTATTTGGCTGTAAGTCGTCTTGAACTCTTCTGTCACGGGCCATAGCTTTGAGAAGAGGAGTACCCATGCAGCTTGCAGTAAGCAGCTGGAGATCTGACCTCCCATTCTTCTAAAGAACAAAGGCAAATTTGGATCCACAGTCCACAGATGGTGTCTGCAAGGTCTAGTGCAGGAGCTCTGATTCATCAACTTCCAGACTCTCTCACATACAGCCCTATCTACTATTCCATGTGTCTTATCTTAATTCATGTTCTATCAATTCTTAATATTATAAATACAACAATAATAAACCCTGGATACATTTAGTCTCTATAAAGATTGCAGTCACCTAGCAAACATAATAATAAAGTTTGCTTATTACAGCAGCAGCATGACAATTTGCATTCTAGATCGCTGTCCTTATTACTTATAACCTTCAGGTGTTCAAAAGCGTTGCCTCATACTGAGCTAATAATTTCATATTTAGGCACCTTGACTTTAAATGCACTGAGTACCTCTTGGCTCTGATGAATTTCAAACAGCATTCAGATTTAAAAGATTACATGAATTTCTCTTTTTTTTTTTTTTTTTTCAAGTCTCTGGGTCTGTCCTTGAAGGTAGGGCAACCTTTTTATATGTTCACATCGAGTTTAATAATGATACTACTAATCCTTCCCTTATAATAATACCAATAATAATAACATTAAAAAGAGCAGGGGGCATAACATTTAAAAAAAAGGAGGAGAATGGCCCAATTAGCTATTCAAGAGTTACCAGAATCAAGGTTTCACAAGAAATACAGAATTTCCTATTGAAACAAAGCAGGGTCATTAAGAACTGAGTTGCAATACAAACATGCAGACAGACAGATGTGTGTTTATGTACATTAACTCCTACATTTCAAGTTTTGTTAGAGATCAATCACACTAATGTTTACATATTTTAGCAGTTACTTGGCACTTAATGCTGTCAGATTGGTTTGAAATTGCAGACCACAATTGTACTGTTGTGTAATGCTCTTATTCATTTGTTACGCACAAGAAAACTGGGTTTTCTCAATAAACTACAGAGTACTGGTGTTGTGGTTTTACAGTAACTGTTGAAGTAGGAAGGTTGCATTTTCAGATATCTGTTGTGCAGAGGGAACCATCACATGCAGATGATGAGTACCTGGATATAAGGATGCGGACAAAAAATTTGAAAACATTGGGGTATTAATGAAACTTTTATGTAGCTACTAAGGGTAATTCTCAAGAGCTTCAAAACAAACAGTGAAGGAAGACTAATTGCCTGCAGTCACCCAGAGAGCTGTTACAGGAAGAACAGATCAGAAGAAAATATTCAGTAGGCAACTGAGACAAGTTCTCAGAATTTTTTTTTCATTGGAAATACTTTTTAATTGCCCTCTTGCTTGAATCTTGACAAAGAAGGGAATTAAGGTATTCAGAAGAATGGAAGACAGGAAAAGAAGGTCAAAAGGAAGAAACAGGAAGAGAGGATGGAAAGAGGAAAGGAGGACGAGAGAGAGAGAATGTAAGAAAATATCATGTATCTGAAAGGCATTGATGTGATGATCAGGTAGGTCTTTTCCAACTTCTGTTTCAGCAGCACAGAGTTTAGTGTGGTCCAGATGGAAGATGCACCAAAGACTTTGTATAGCTGGGCTCCAAGTGTTGTTTTTCCCTTCAGTTTGTCAGAAAACATTCAGCTATCATTCATTTTTCTTTCATGATGGAGGTTTTTTCCCCTGTGGTTTGGGCCTGCTCTAAAATCAATACATCTTAGGATAAATTATAGACTCCAATTCATTTTAGGTTCTTTTAGTTCAAAAGCCACAATCTTGCAAGGAGTAAAATCCAAATGTCCAATTAATATCAGGCTCAAATTCTGATTCAGTGACCTGCAATTCACCCTTCTGCCCTCATATTGATTTTCCATGGATAATTATTAAATAAATGTCCCATTTCAGCTGATCATCTTTTGACCCAAATACAATGTACGGCTTTGGTAACTTAAAAGGAGCTCAAAAAGAAAACAAAATACATAATATTTATTTTAATAACATTAATTATACTGGCAATATTTCATAGAATTAAAAATTATAATTTTTGGAAAAGGGTTAGATGGAAATACATTACTTGAACAACAAGGAGGCTGCTATCTTTCAGAAGTAATCCACTAGGAGTATGGTGGGCACTGCTGAAATTAAGTACAGGGCCAAGTCCCAGACAAAACCTTTACAGAGTACTAAGACCACCTCGGAGCAATGATAGACTTAAACTTTATAGAACTGAAAGCAGAGACTGAAAAGACATTGCTCAGATGGGGAATTCAACTCTTGCCTCTTGTACTCATATTTTATTCTTTTTTCCCAAAAGAAATGCCAGAGGCTTTCTGAACAGAAAATGTGCAATTTCTTTCTCTAACATACATCTACGCTTTGTTTTCTTATTGTTGTTGACAGAACCCTTCATTATGCCCTTAAAGAATCATTTTATGTTTATTTGTACTGTCTGTACAGATCTGGGGACTTGTTTTATAAATTGCCAGAGACCAATGTCTTTTTTTAATAAAAGTTTATTACACTTTGATTGATTTCCCTGATAGCGATTGTGTGTGTGCTCGTGTTACAGTTACTCATTTTTGTTCTAAACCCCAAATTACTGTAACTAGTGTACCAGAGGAGCACTGTAACTGTTAGGAATTGACAATGCAAAATGTTTCTCTGCTTTATTTTTCAATGCAGATATTTCCATGGAAAAATCATTGAGGGCTAGCCTGCCAGAGTCCTTATTTATCAATTCATGGAAGTTTGCAAAAGTAAGTCACGAGTGTGAAGCAGCACAAATGTGAGATTATGCTCAGCCACCTGATCATATTACCACAAATTAACAAATCACTTTATGTCTTCTGAACTGTGCTGGGGATGTTAAGTGTATCCATAGGCAAGCATTTACTAGAAACAAATATATCTATATTTAAAATGTTGGCTTATCTTAGCACATAGTGAAAGAAGCTTACACTAAACAAAGGACATTCATATTTTCCATAAGCTAAAAGCATATGTAGATACAGTTCCTGTGGCTCTACTGATGTTTGATAACTTGCTAAACAGCAGTGATTTGAACAGGCTTCAGAAATACATGGCAGAATGCTTTTTTTGCGCTTTCTTACTATGAAAAGCACTATATTATCTGCCATTAGTTGCAATTGTTCTGGATAAGATTAAAATCGCCTGAGTTTCACCACTTGGTAAGTCAATTTTTAACTTCCAGCAGAGTTCCTATCTTTAACTCAAGTAATGTACTTTAAAACTGGAAACGGCTTTTTAGTGGGGCAGAAAGGGATGAAATGAAATGTTTCAATGAAACCTGAGGTTTGTGTTATTCCCTCAGTGCTAGTGCTGCTTCTCATATTGCCTGTGGAGACAGTTAGATTAGATAGATGCACTGAGCATACTCCATAGAGACGTTTAGGGGAGGATCTTTAAAACAGCCTATTCTTGCCCTCCATCACTTCACCTACTCTATGAGCAACCTATCATATCTCAATAAAGACTATGACCACTGGTTATTTTACAGCTAAATATTCATGCTTGCTGAAGGACATAACTGAGCTGGCAAGCTTCATCTTGAAGAGAAAGAAATTGGCAACACTCATTCAGCAACCTTTGGTGAACAGTGGCAAGGCAGTATGACTTCAGCTGCTGAAAGGACAAAGCTGCTTGGCCCTGCTAGAAAGAGATAGGAATAAAGCCATGAAACTAATGAACAGTAGAGGAGCTGGAAAGCAAGGTTATGCTGTCCTTCTCTTGTTGAGATAGATAGTCCTGGATTTTAATTCTCTGTTCTGCCTCCTGTGCAGTCAATAGTGGCCATCACACAAGGTTAAAACAGATTTTCTGTCCTGAAAAAGCACCAGTGAGCCACCCTGATGCCTTCTGGTAGTGATTATCAGGAGTGCTGTGTGCAGTCTGGATTTGACTCCAAAGCTGGCTTTTCTTTGAGCAAAGGCAGACAGTATGACCTCCAGAGGTCCCTTCCAACATAAACTACTCCACCACTCTATGAATCTGTCCCAGCCATCCCCCTACAGCATTTGGCACTAAGAAATGGATATGGCACTACAGTGCCCTTTGCTGGCCATGGTACCATGAAAGCCCTCCAACACCAGGAGCATGGGGTGAAAACTGGCGTTCTTTTGGGTTAGATTCGGCCTGGGTCTGGTCTCCCTTAGAAGGAAGAACTCTTCTGATAGTAGTGAAACTGCCATACTACAGAAAACACACAAGATTGGCTAGTTCAATATGGATTTGCATAGCTTTGTTTCTTTTCTTCAAAAGGCATTTTTTTCGTTGTTCTTATACCTCGTCCCCCTTCATAATAGAGATAATATTCAATTATATAGCATGTTGTAGGTAACACATGCCTGTGCTATAGTGTGTGGGCACTCCTCTGCTTTCTGAGTCTTCCAAGGCTTTCCAGAGCCTTTTTTTTATCTACCAGCCAGCATTTGGTACACAGTCTGGAAATTATTTTGCTGCCAAAAGTGTACAAGAGAGGTGGGAGGCAATCTGTGGGCTTCTGCTAGAGCAAACACAAAGAGCCATTCTCTCATCTAGTAAAACAATAAGATTAGTCCTTTTATCATTAATTTTTTTTCTCTCCTTCACTGCTTTGTAAACACTGCTTGTATGACTTTGCCTCTTATCGTCTGCAAACTGAATCTGTTTTTGTTGAAGCAGTGTCAATCACAAGGGTTTTTCTGCTTATATACTTAGTGATATGACTGATTGAAAAAGAAGACAGGCTTTCATTTGGGTCTGCAGTATGTGACATACTCACTGCTAGAAACATAAGGGGGGAAGAAAACAAAGGGGGTGATTTGGTAAAGCATAACCCAAAGTTCACTTGCTCTGTCAAGGAGATTAAGATTAAACTGAAGGAGGTCAAAGCTATTAACTTTTAGACTACAGGGTATATAACAAGTTAGCATCTAGTTAGATATTGTCTTTCTAATTAGAGAGAAGCTTGTTTCTAACTTTTTATGTAAACATTAGCCTTAGCAAAAGTCTGGGTGGTCTCAACATTGTAACCCAGTGGACATATTTGATCCACATCTCTCTCCAAAAAATGTCCTCTATGACCAAGCTCACATTTAAATTGTAAATAAGTCTCTTGATTCCTTTCTGCCAACTGTGACAGCATTTGAAAAGGGAAAACTTCACAGTAATACTTCTGGGCTTGCTTTAAATTTGTTTTCCCAAATGCCAAATTCTCCTTCACACCTTACAATTTGTGACAATCTTATTTATGTTCAGCTCTTTGGGCCAAGCAAGAAGATTACTGCAGCCACCAGTAAGGAACACAGACATGACTTGTTTGTTAATTAAATCCCATAGCAAGACCAACTCTTTCATAAGTCAGGTGTTTATTTATGGAATATCCTTCACTTTTTCAAGACACATTATTCTCTGATTTTATGGTGCTCTCTCTACAGCTTCTTGTTCTAAATCCAATGGCGAGTGAAGTAGGATGTGTTACCAATGGAAAATAAATTAGATGATAGATAGCAGTAAGGAGGGCTAGCCTTTGAAAGGTGATTTGGTTAAGCCTTTAATAGCACTGACCCAGACAAGTAGCACAACTGTGTTTTAACATATTGCAGGCAGACCTGGTATGGTGGGTTGGGCTGACCTTCACTGGATGACAGGTGCCACCAAGCCATTCTATTATTTCCCTTCTCAGCAGGACAGAATGGCATAGGGGGAAAAAGGAATAAAATAAGATGGAAAAAACCTTGTGGAACAAAATAAAAGCAATTTAATAAAGCAAAAGCAAAGGCCAGACATGGAAGCAAAGGAAAACAAGATTTATTCTCTACTTCCCATCAGCAGATGATGTCCAACCACTTCCTGGAAAGTAGGGCTTCAGTATACATAAGTGGTTGCTTCAGAAGACAAGGTCATAATAAACTAATGTCATCCCTCCTTCTCCTTTCTCTTAGCCTTTTTTACTGAGCAGTCATCATAGATTTTGGAATATCCCTTTGATCATTTTTGGGTCAGATGTCCTGGCTGTGTCCCATTCCAAGATCTTGCCTAGCCCCATCCTATTGGTGAGGGAGGGATGTTGGAGGTACAGTCTTGATGCTGTGGGAGCACTGCTCAGGAGTAGCCAAAGCACTGGTGAGTTACCAACAGAAAGCACAGCACTATGAAAGAAATGGGGAAAATTAACTCCTGAGCCAGGTCCACTATAGCTTGTTAATCTCTTCCTACACTGCATTAGCATGTTTTCTGAGGATGAATAAGTTTTGTCTTGGTATGTGACCAACATAAACACCCATCTTTTACAAGGGGATGGCTGAGTGCAAGAGTGAGCAGGTGGCCACCTCCCAGTAGGGTGTCGCTATTCCCAGTGTGCTCTACTTTTAATCCAGACCTTAATTTCTGTAAAACACCTGTTTTTCACAGGTTGGACTTCTACAAGGGAATTCAAAGACATTCACAGGGAAATGATCATTTAAATTTTGAACTAGAAATAATCCCCAGAAATTCATTTTGGCTGCTCTACTAAATTTGAACCATAGGTTTTTCTCTCCTGCAAGAATGTGAAAGCTGGAGAGGGCTATGTTCAGAAAGCTGTCCTACAGAAAAACTTTTCTGATCCACTGGCAGTCTCTGTCATCTCTATTTAACATGGTGTTTTGCATCATTACAGGAAATCCCACATATAAAACCATGGTTTAAACACCACCATATTGCAATTTAAAAATTAAGTTCTTTGCTTAATCAGTTACAGCCCAGTAACATTTTTAAGCCCAAAGAGAAGCCCCTCAGAATGAAGCACTTAATATTGATACCACCTGAACTTTTAAAACTTATTGCAGTCCTTTGGTATCAGAAAGGCACTGTGTGTTAAATTCTCGCCCTCCCTTTGGAGTACAACATCACTGGGTACAGCAAGGGTCAGCAAAGCTTTTTGGGCCCAGTTGCAGAAAAGTTACATGTGGCTGTCTTACCACTCTGACTCTTTCCGACTAATCTCTATGGCTATCACCCATCTATCACTCCATGTCCACTGACACAACAACATCGCCACCATGAGTAGCAAAATATATCTGCCCAGTTCTCATTTTAGTAGATGCTTTTGACAGGATGTGTCATATTACCATTTCTTCAGTTAATCACATTTGCATTGTTAAGCGCACTAGTCTTCCGATAGAGTAGATAATACAAAAAATTTTCAGGGAGAAGATAAATAAAAACTTGTTATTTTGGAAGGATCAGAACGGTTTATATTCAGCTTTTTGAAAGCAACAAAAATAAGATGTGGCAAAGACTGAAATGTATTAATGAAACATTTGGCACTAGAAAGTCTACATTTTTCATCAAAAAAGTCATTTCACAAATCTCTGTTTTCCAAGAGACGCATTTGCTTGAGCATTTAGAGGCCACAGAAAAATATCATTTTATTGTTATTAATTATAGTGATAGTCCTAAAGCAAAAAGGTTGTTTTCTGAAAAGTAGGTTTCAGTGAAAAATTCAATTAATTTTTGACAATGTAAGTTGGTTAATTCTATTGAACATTGATCTAATTTGAAACATGGAATCATAACCACACCAAAAAAAAATAAAAAAAAGTTTCAAATTAAAAAATACACAAGTGTATTTTAAGTAGCTGTTTAACATCAACAAACCAAAGAGGAATAGAATCATAAATGAGGTAGCTGCAAGATGCTCTAAAAGATCCCTAGCAGGAAACAAACATGATGAAGAACATACTCAAAATGAAATCATTTTCCCTAGCTCAGGGTCCGAAATTGGCTGTTATTTCTAACTTTGACCATTAACAATTACAATACAGAGCCAGAACCTAGACACACTGAAATTAGCAGCATCTCCCACTCAGCAGCCCATTTTCTGATATCTAGGGTATGTTTTGTACTGAAGCCTGGCTCTCTAATCCACTTTACCATCTGGCAATCTATTGAGGACAGCACCAAGAAACTATAAAAAGCTAAGACAGGCATCATACCTTCTTAAAATGTCAGTTGGGGTGGAGCTGTTAAACATATTCCACTTCCAAGCCATCCGTCTTCCTTGGGAAGGATTCTGTGATAAAAGAGTTTTGTGCTTTCTGAATTCTGTTACATCATCAAAATAAAGTAAAGGAAATAGGACAAAACTAGGAAATAGACTCAAATACGTAAGCAATTCTTAGTCTGTAGAATGGTGTGTTACAAAAGAAGTGCAAAGAGGTATTGGTCTTTTTCTGTCATTACTGCCTTCTGCAAGTAATTACCAAAAGAAGAGGAAAACTATCTCCTTAAGTAAGCATCCGTAAAACAAGTAGAAAAATAAACTATGCAACGTCAGCACTGCAATCTGAATAGCATGGTTTGGAGTTTTCATGCCACCAAATTAATGTATCCTTGGAATATGCCATAAATGAAGAACTCCTTAAAAAGTGCTGCGTCCAACACTTTTGGAATGCTGTATTGCAGTATTTTATCCTTATAGATTAAAAAAAAAAGTCATAAAACTAGACTAAAGAAATCAGCAGTAGCACAGATAAAAGTGATCATGATTTGCTTCTGTTTGTTATATATAATCAGAATTAAGTCCAGACCAGTAATATGTACACTTGATGGATTGGAAGAGCCAATTTTGCAAAGCTGAAAACAATTATGAGCTAAATCAGTTGAGAGAAAGAAATTAGACAGGAAATGTGGATAATAACTGGAAAGTGTTTGAAAACATTTTACTAGAGGTTTTTAAAAAAGAATGAAAGCTCGGCTAGACTAAATGTTGACTTTCATAAGAGTGAAAACAGATATATAAATCAAAATAATTGTGAAGAAAAAAGAGCCTTTATTAGAAATCATAAGTATTAGACAGAAGATAAAAACTTCAGAAAATTGATGAGAATGGAAGCAAGAAGTGAGCTTTTTCATCAGAGTTAAGGATAACAAGAAAGATTTTTGTTCTTGACTACACAGAAGTGTAGCCATGTCAATAATATATGCAAAAATCTGTATGTTCTGTAAATAAACTTGATCTCTGTTTGAAATAAAAAACAGACAAAATCACTTCTGTCATAAGAAGACAATACAATGTTGCTCATTCCAGCAGTAAATCAGGGGAATGTTAAATAACAAATTAAATCAGCAGGCCTACATAATTTGCAACCAAGAGCTTTACAAAAGCTGGATGAAGAAATTTCAAAACCATGAATATTCCTTTTTGGTAAGTCTGAGAACACTGAAGAACTCCCAATGGACAGCAAGAAAAAGCCAACGACATACCAATATCTTTCTTTTTTAAGTTACATGTGTAACCCAGGCAATTACAACTTTCAGCCCAAGCTGAGAGGATAAAATAATGTAAAAGCAAAAGGAGGACTAATTTAGCAAAACATTAAAGGTGTGTAACGCGATTAATGCTAAGCAAAATGTTTTAACAGACACAAAACTTTCTCATAAGTCTCCCTGGAAAACTTGGCATTTATACTGTCTTTAGGAAGTAAAGAAATGCAAATGTAGACAGGCACGTATAAGACAAGATGGGCCAACAAACTATGGTACTTCCAAGTCTGCAAAGAGCTTGTGGTCAAAACCAGCAAAACTGCACTGGCATCAGAAAGATTCAGGGTCTGGCAAGGCCCATGCAGATGTGAATAACCCTCCACGCAGAACAAAACACCTTTGAAAAGTGGATCCTATGTCTTTTGTAGCAACACCTTTTAAGTCCCCTGAAGTAGAAAATGTGTCTGTTTGTAAGCCTGTTTCTTAATTTCAAATGTCCTTTTTCCATACTGGTATTCAAGCAAGATTTACCTGGCATAGAAGCAGTGGAGAAAAGCTTAAGAAAGGCTTAAGTAAGCCTGGTGCTCTGTTCACTGAGGAACATCCAGCACAAAAAGGTTTTCTATATTAATACAATTCTGA
The DNA here is from genome assembly GCA_009867235.2 of Psittacus erithacus. Classification (NCBI taxonomy): domain Eukaryota; kingdom Metazoa; phylum Chordata; class Aves; order Psittaciformes; family Psittacidae; genus Psittacus; species Psittacus erithacus. The sequence continues at coordinate 98,728 of WYDI02154162.1, forward strand.
AAGGGTAAACCAACTCTTAACCAGGTAACCCAGCTAATAATTGGGACAACTTGCTAACTGGTTAGGGTTAACTATGTGTAACATTGCAATTGATTTATGACTGTCAGGTTCACAGGTTATTTAGATTGTTCAATTTAGCACTTTTCCCCAGCTTTCAATTGAACATTTTGAATCAGGTGTTCAATGGATTGATCGATATTAAGTATGATAGGTCTCTGTACCGCTCCATAAACAAAGCTGATTTTTATAGCCTTGGTGTGATTTAAACCTTTAACACTTTAAAACATTCTGCAGCACTCTTGCCCTATAACCGTATGCTTCTCTTCATTTTCCTTAATTCACATCATATTGTGACTTAGCAACATGCAGGGCAATGAAACCTGCTGTGTGCCTAGAGGGCCCAATTCTGCAAATGTGTATGCATGACACTGCATGCAGGTAAATAACTCCTTTGATCCCAGTGAAGCTATTCACATATATAACCCTGTTAGGATGAATTAGTTGTAAGGGAAGGACTGGCATTTGAATACTGAGCTTTGTGGTTAACAAGAGGTTTCATAGCATTCAGAGGCCATAGGGAGAGGTAGCTTTCATTTGCTCAATGTGACTTGTGTGACTTGCACAATTTTCCCCATGTCAAATGCCCTCCTTCCCAAAAAACCAGGCTCATATGTCCACCTTTGCAGCCTGCTCCCAGCTTGTGACTGTACATATCAGACACAGCTGGGTAGAGGACTGCTCATGTCCATCTGCCAGCTAAATCTGATGCCTCATTCAGGGTGAAGGTGAATGTCAAGAGAGGAGTGAAATGCAGATACAACCTGAAGGGTTGTCAATGTGTAGAGCCCCACTGGATGGCAAACTCTCATTCTGCACAACAGCATTTGAGTGAACCCACCAGACACATCATTCCTTGTTGCATGATCTGCTTCATTGTTTCCTTAGAAATTAGCAAATATGATGCTTTAAAAGGTCTGGAGAATGAAAACTTCAAATCGGGTTTGGGAAAAGACCTCTTTCTCACTGCTGCATGGTGTGCAGATGGGGGAGCAAGCAAAGCTCTTCTGTTCTGAAACCAGGGTTACTCTCCTGCAGCAGCTGAAAAGGAAATACCCTCACTTTCTTTCCTCAGCACCATGCCACTGACCCACTGTTCACACATACACATATTGTTCTTAAGTAAGTGCTGCTGGTTTGGCTGACCTTTGCTTGAGATTTCTCTAGAACAGAGAGTCCATCTGACTAAATACCCCTCAGGCATGTGAAAAGCTTGTAGGGATAACTGATGCAGTCAACACATGGAAGAATTTACTGTCTTACCCTGAGGTAAAAAGCAGATCCTCCTTAAGCACTTAAATAACTACAAATGTTTTCAACTTGGTGTTGGTATAAAATAATAATAAAAATAATCAGTCCTCTTTCTTAAAAAAAAAAAAAAAAGGCAGGAAAGGAGGGAAAGGGAATGGGTAGCTCTCTGAGCCGCCATCAGGATCCAGCTTTCATCTCACACACTAAAAAAGCATAGAAAATGCAAAGCAGTTGCAAATGTCTTAAAGAGCAAGTTAAATGATTACCACAGACTGGGATCTTTTAATATCCATTGAGCTGAGTGTCACAGACTACACACATTTATGCATTTAAAGCAGCTTTAAATAGTACACATAAATGTATGTCATTGAGCAGTGACAGGCAAATCAGACAAGCATTTTTACCTATAAAAATATCCTCCTGTGCTGTTGTTCCACTTTGAAAAAATGTTACATTCAGCATCCCAGGCCCTAGGCCTTGAGCGCCTTCCTTTGGCATAAGTCTATGTGGATCAGCCTCCTTGAGCACAGAAGCGTTTCAGAAGAGGTCAAGTTCGTCTCTGGCTTCAGAGGCTATACTTTGAAGAAGCAGCTTGCTTACGTTCTTACACTAACAAAACCTGTGAAAAGGAAATGAACCGTGTTTTGATTTCTGCAAGAAGCTGGGGATTATGCAGACTATTCCCTGATACATTATAAGGAGATATGCTTACTTTCATCAATAATGTAGTTACGTAAAACTGCACCAAGTAAAAGGCTCCCATCTCTTAGCCATCAGATCCAGAAACAGCCATAATTTAACAAACTGAAAACTAAAAATAAACTTCTCTTATGAGCCTACACTCATAAAAATAATATCTTATTATGAGAAGTTGCTGTAACACAGCTGTGGCATTAACAGCAGAACTATGTGTGTGTGGAATGAGCTTTTATCTGAAATGTTATTCTGTAAATGAAAAGAATCATTAAAATATATTACCAGCTATTACTAGAACAATCCCTCCAAGTAATTTTTATATTGCCATCTTCTTCTTTTAAAAACTCATTGCAAATTTTAAGGGACAGAGGCCAAACAATTGAGAGACAGCTTAGTATCATGAGGAAAGAAAATATTTCTGCTGATGATTTTAAAGCCTGTAAAACTGCAACTTGAGTGAGGTCCAGTGTAGCCCATCAAGTGCTGTAAGGCTGGACAGCTGAGTCACACATCTACAGAACTGCAGGTCATGCTGGATCTTCTCATGGCAAAAGCAATGCTTACTTTGTCAGAAAAGGAGAGCTTAGCTGATGATGGTGTAGCCATTTTATCATTACCAGTGTCCTCAACTTCCTTGGAGCAAGTTAGGATGTTCTTTCTAGAGCTACATTTACACAGATGCTGCATTTGTGTAGTGTTTAGCGCAGTCAGCTCTTAGAGATTCCCATGAGAGGGGATTGGAACTAGGTGATCTTTAAGGTCCCTTCCAACTCAAATCATTCTATGATTCTATGTTCAAAGACACTACATTTCTGCTTACATTGTTTTTCACTCAGGAAAATGTTGCTATATTGTCACTAAAAGCAGTAACAGATGGAGAAGAGACAGAAATTTCCACATTCTCTGATTTGAATGCCCATCCTACAGAAAGGTGTTTGCAGACTCCCCATTATACTTCTGCTAAGCAGCTCATAGACAAAGGTGGTGTATTAGAGTCACTGGCATTTTATTTATGCTTTTAGCACAGAATTGACCTGAAATAGCTATGTTTCATTGCTTAGCATACTGCAGTGTTTTAATTGAACTTTTAATATCAAAACTGCTGTAATAAAATATTTTAAGCTTACATTGGTGAACAGGTGAAAATTGTTTATAACCACTATGCATAATTTGAAAATCCCATCCTTGCTCAGAATTGGAATAAATGATAACACTTACTAATCTAAAATTCACTAGGTCCTTTAGAAACTTTTGTGCAAAACAGCTTCAGACCTACTTCTTATGGTTGATCATTAAGTTAATTTTTCATTGTTCAGCCATGTCTTTAAAGAAAAACAACAAAATCATCAACTAAATGCTAAGACAGCCTGTGTCCAGATGGTGATTGTGAAGTTCTCTTTTTGAAACTCTTCATTATTAAGGCACCACTGATAAAAAGTAACAGTCCTACAATATCTCAAATCTACTGATGTCTGTTACAAATTTCCCCTTTCTGCACTGGAACGAAAGACTCAGCGCTGCACTTCAAGGACCTGAATTCCATAGCCAGGCAGCTTAATTTGCCAACTCACTTGATCCATAAAACATGGTCATAGTCCACACGTGGACCATATTATAGGCATTTCAAAGGTGAATGAAAAAGAGCAGTCTAGTGAATAAGGAACATAGCATGAAGCCATATCCTGCAAAGCTTTTTCTAAAGTACAAGGTCTTAAAATTAACCCACCACTGTACCATATGGTCTAAGACAGATATAAAATGATCCATATTCAGGCACAAGCAAGGCCAGATCTGTCGAAACTCAGTATAACAGAAAGACCTTTGGCCAGAAAAAATGGTATTTTGTGAAAGGAAATGAAGCATTAGCATTTAGGCATAGACAAAACACCCTGGGATGAAAACCTGCTTTAAGTTCATGGCAGCTTCATGCAGAAAACAAAGAGAAAACTGAAGAGTCGGTTTTAGTTACTCACCAGAAAGCTGAAAAATCGGAGAAGCTCACTTTATAATGGCATTTTCTGGAAAACAAATATATTCCTAACTAAAAAAAAAAATAGCTGAAGAAAACATTCCAGAAAATTCCAGTTAGAAAAGTCAGCAGCAACTCATAGTTAAGATCACGAAATATGAAGATACATACTACTGCTTTATGAATAGCATTGAAATGGTTTGAGAAAATAAGGTATTGCTAATAAGGCTGCACCTGCCAGAAAACTATTCTAGATCGTTGGCAGAGTGCTGGTGATACACAAGAGTCAGAATCCTGAACTCAGGTCAGCCATTTATTAAGAGAAGGATTGTTTTGAGAATTGTATAGCAAATGAATTGATTCAGTTTCTGCAAGAATATCTCAGTCCTTGTTTCACACATGCAGGTTTCCTCCTGCAATGGAAATGTTACCTTTTTTTGTATACAGCAGTGCAGAGAGCTCAAGGATGGTAATGAATATCAAGTCGATGTTTCTCTTAGAGGATGATTTTCCAAATGTGGACAGGCAACCATATGCACATGCACTAATCAAGCCTTTCTCTTTCCACAGAAGGCTGCTTAGAGAAATAGATGGTAGTAGGATTTGTGCTATGTTGCTTAAGGAATAGGGAACAGATGGAGAAAATTTAATTCCCAGGGCCTATGGCTGCTAGGGGATTTCCCCATGCCACTTAAGTCTTTGAAATAAGGGAAGAAAGTTTCCCGAACCACAGAAAGCAAAATTTTACTCCTGACTAACTTTTTCATTTATTAAAAAAAATCCTCATTCCTCAGAGAAAATATTTATCTGCAGCAGATATAACAACTGCCCCAGATCTGCACAGCAATCCCATGATGCACGCTGTGGTCGTCCTGTCCTGCCAATTTTCTTTTTTAACTAAACCACAAAATGATGGGATGCCAGCCACAAGACAGCATATTATTCTGATGTTTGGCACTAACGTGTGGAGAATATTAACTAATGCCTTTTCATTGATTAATTGCACCTTTTCCCATTAGGAAAATTATTGGGTTATGGATTCCTTCTTAATGGGGCAAGCAAGAGCCACACAGGGCTTGTAAATTACTGAGCTTGCAGGGGCTTCGCTGGCTGTGCAACTGTACAGATGTGGAGCACAGTAGAAGTTAATTCTGTTGTTAGTCACATGAACAGAAACACATAGTGTTTCCTTGAAGAAAACAAACCTATTTTGACCACGATAAATAAAGTTATTTTTGATGACAGTTGGCTGCTGGCTTGAAGCATCTCACTTGAACCCAGGAAAGATAACAGGACTTGGTAAGATAGCTGATGAGTCACCAGCACAAAGATGTCAGACAAGTGTGGCTGTCCTGAGGCGATGGGGAGATGTCTAGGGACATGACAGTCCACTCTGACTAGCTCCCTGCCAGGCAGGGCTGCTGCTTTCACTGTGAGCAACTGCAAATGCAAGAGTTGAGAGCGCAACCAAGAGTGGGCTGAAGCCCACTCAACAGGTACCAAGGTCTTATTTTTAAAGCCATGACTCCTGTTTCCCTTCTGCCCTCCACCCTCCAATTTCCAGTGGATCACTAAGAGAACAGATGGAGATAATGCTTAAATTGTGGTTTAAGGCACACAGAAAAAAAAGTGACCAAAGTAGTACTGGGAGCTTTTGGCTAACAAAGCACTTAGCTGCTGTTCTGTTGACTCAGCTTAAAAGAGCAAAGAATATTTGCATTTATTTTAAGAAACATCAAAGCCACATCCTTCCAATTCTGACTGTAGCCTCTAGGTACTACTATGATTACTGCAACAGCAGATCTTTTTTGATCAGATGAGCCAATAACTCTGAACTTAATCCATGAAATAAGAGTCTAGAATCTCTGGTCTTTCTTTCTCCATCCTATCCTGTCACAATGCAGAAGGCAGTTTTATCTCTGAACCTAAAGCTTGGAATTTAAAATTCTTGCAAAGATTCACTTATTTGAAAGTTCCCAGTGTGGAACTGGAAGGAGATGGAAGGGGTTTTAGTTGTATTATAAATACCCCTACAGGAGGAGGATTGTGGAGAACTATGTAGAATTAAGAAATCATCTCTCTTCTGCCTTTTGACCACCTTCTCACTTCATCTGCTCCAGCCCCTCAGAAACTACCAGCCCTGCTGAAGGAGGCAGTTGCAGACTGCATCAAACTGAGGTTGTCAATTGGTGTCAAAGCCCCTTTTGTGGGAAGATTCCTTGAAGCTCTCTCTTCATTTCCAGCAAAATCTCACCCTGCATGGGACCTCCTCACCTGCGTTCCTCATTCACTGATTAAAACAAGTGATGGTTTCCACCAAAATATGTGCAAATCCTATCTCATGGCATAACATCCTCCTGCTTTCGGTGGGAAAAG
>WYDI02154162.1:105176-126115 GCA_009867235.2 Psittacus erithacus
ACAAGTGATGGTTTCCACCAAAATATGTGCAAATCCTATCTCATGGCATAACATCCTCCTGCTTTCGGTGGGAAAAGGGTTGAAACACATCCCACAGGTGCAGGATCCTTCACCAACTCTGGTGTACTGAACTCATGGAGGGGCGGCCTAATGGCACAGCATAGGGGGCATGCAGCCCCCTCTTACCCCACACAGAGCAGTGGAGTTCAGGGACTGACAGCTGGCACTTTTAGGGAGAATCTGGGGAAACACATACAGGCAAATATTTCATGAAAGGTGTCATGCAGCATTAAACATTATGGCTGTCTTCACATACAGAAAGTATTTATCAGACTGTCTCATCTCTCACAGACTGGCACAGGAGCATCCCCGGGGCTTGCTCAGCAGGACAGGACTATCCGAGCTCAGGAGAAAGAGACTGCAGGGACAAGAGAGGTTGTGAGAAGTGAGAGTCATTTGATTCCTTCTCTTACTCACTGGCTCACTGAGTAAGAAAATTAAGCTGCACCAAAAAAAGGAGCATGAAAAAGGAGGAGTGTAAATTACCTCTTTGTTTCACAAACAAGGAGAGAGAAGCAAGACAAACTATACCACTCTCAGGTCAAATTCCTTCCTTGTATACTTCCTGGGGCAATGCAGTTATGTGCCAGCCTAATAGTGCAGTCTAGCTCCAGGTAAGCAGTTATTAGTTTTCTTAGGAAATGCTCTAGCAGTAAGATAACAAAAGCAGGTAAAATTATTCAGTCATTAGTACTGAGGTATATATAAAGATTTATATATACATACATGTGTAAATGTATGTACAGAGGTATGCACACTCACACATACATACAGCTTGGTAAAAATTGATAGATCTGGTGCCATTTTCTGTAGGGGTGGAATAGAAAGAAAGAAAAGGGGGGGGACAGTATATAGATTTAATGAGCTCAGACATAATTGCCATGAGTAAATCTTAATGCATAAGGATGAACACTTTGGTTGTTGGTTTTGGGTTTTTTTTGCTTTATACATATTAATAGGCTCTCTCTTTGAGAAAGAATGGCATCAGACATTGATAGATTTGACAGAAGTGAAAGGAAAAAATAGTCACACTATTAGGAACACTCCTGAGGTGGTGTTGAATGGTGTCTTTGATACATCAGCCTTCAGACTCTGAATACATCCATATTAACTCACGTGTACACCCAGAATTCAAATGAGCTGCTTCTTTAGATGCTGACTTTTAGCAGCAGTCCCACCAGATGAGCTGGAATCAAACTCACACTTTCAGTGTGATTATGGTATAATTTACTCAGTACAGTTTGTGCCTACTGACTCTCTTAGAAGAGTATAGAAAGAAGCAGCATATAGAAGATCATTAAAGATCCACACAAGGCTGACGGGTGAAAAAAAAATCTTCAGTGAACACACTGCTCCAAGTACAGACATTCCCTTGTGCTAAGAGATCGGTGCAAGTCTGTGTATTTAAGATTGCTGGAAACAGAGAAAGGACAGATTGCTTGGAATGGATTCACTTAAAGGCAAGCAAGGGCTAACCGTTGATGTCTGAATACTTCAGTGATGTCTGAATACTTCAGTGATGTCTGAATTCTGGTGTATCACCTCAACATGGATGCTCTTTGTAACCCTTCATGAAACCACTGTGAAAATAGTGCTACACACCTGCAATGTATTGTTATTTGTCTGGAAACATCATACCACTGCAGTAACTGTCAATGAATCGTCCAGTAAAGCCAGCATACCCAGGTTCATCACATGGCTTAGGATTCACAATGAGCCTAGAAATAAATAAAAGCTGAAGTCAGGCATCTTTTTCTCATTAGACCATTGCTTTTAAGAACTAGACGTAGGGAGGCTGAGATTTTAAGGTATGAGTTAGTACTAGTGACACGCGCTTCTGAGCAGCTTCAAACAAACAAACAAAAAAAAAAACAAAAACAAAAGATTTGGAAAGTGGAAAAGGAAGCAGCCATGGAAAATGACTGTATAAAGAGGAGAAACAGAGGTGAGTGTGTGTTAGATAACAAGGATTTATAAGGAAAGGAAAGAAAATACTGAATGGAAAAACTGGAAGATAATAAGGTATTAAATAATTGGGGGCCATAAAGGAATATACACTAGTCTGTTAGAAAAAATTATTTTGAAATTTGGGTTTGTGTCAGTTTGAGTTATTCAGTCAAATTTCTATAATAGTGTCTGCTTTCAATAGACAGCAGGAAAAGCAAAATTCTTTAACAAAACATCAATTATTCTGTAACCTTTTCCTCCTTCTTTGTCCCATCAGCATGCAAGCACTTTATTTGTAGACACACAGATACAGAAATGAGATATAAATATCTGCATTTTTGTTCCTCACATAAGAAAACATGATTGACGTCTTATTAATTTTTTTTGTCTGGTTTCATGACAAAAGTTAAAAATATTTGTTTAGAGTTTTTCTTTTTAAAATATCCAAGTCTCCTTTTGGTAAGCAAATGTAGGACATCATCTGTATTTTTACATTATTTTTTTTTTCAAATGTCAATCATAAGACTGCTCATTAACTTGCACATATAGCCAAGAAGACGAGTACTAGTAACAAACAGCTGTTACATGCAAAACCCAAGCATTTAAGTCCACTCAAGACAAACAGCTTTCACTGGATCTACTGTACATTTGAATTTCTCAATGCCTACTATCACAGCATGCCTAGTAGTTAAAGGTAATTAAAGTGATAATACACCGTTAACTGTGGGGATACTGCACCTACCATCAGACTGCTTAGAATAAAACAAACTGGCAGAAGGATTGAGCAGACTGCATGTTCCTTCTGGCTGAGGAAAGCCTCACAACCTCATCCTATCCTCAGTGAAATAAAGCAAGAGTCCTCCCATTTTATAGAGCAGAGGTCATGAACTAATAGGCTATCTATTTTACTGCTCACTTCTGCATCCTCAGGTGGACCAAATTCCCTCTTTTTCACCCCTTTCTGAAGCTGCTCCCTTTCCAATAACATTTCTCTTTAAGGAAAATAGTCCAACCGCTTACTTGTCCTTTAAATAGCTATTAAATGCTTAACACATCTTTTACCTTCTCTCAAAGCTAACCAGTGTCTGCAGCCCTATTCAAGATGGGACCTGAGTTCTTCCTCACCCCACGCTTTCAGCAGCATCAAAATCAGTGTTTTAAGAAAGCAGCCCCATCTAAAGAGCAGATTGCTTCTGCATGTCAGAAATGCTCAAATACTGTGTTGCTGGATATATTAAAAAATCACAGATAAACAGAAAGGAAATAATTTAAGAGGTCCTGTTTCTACAAAACAATGTGATTACTGTATTCCAACAATAATACAGCAAATCTGTAAAGACAGAGGCGTTGTATTTAACTGGTAGTGACCACCTTTATTCTGAGCTGGCAATAACCTGCAACAAGTACATCCAAGTGTTTTACTCATCCGTAGATACTCATTTTCCTCCTCCTGCTGATATCCATTCTTTGTATGCATCCAGTGGCTAGAAGCCAAGAAACTCATTTTACGCTTGATAATTCGTTGCTAATCAGTGTTAATCTGTTTGGGAAAACATCTATAGATCAAGCACAAAGAGAGTCAGATCAGTACGGCTGCACTGGTGGTGACTGCCCATCACTGGGCACAGCTCCATGAGCTCCTCCATAGGACCCACCTGGAGGTTCACTCACTAGCTGCAAGTGGCTGCATACCAAGAACCCACAAGACACTGGTGCTTTCTGAGACTTGGACATTCAAAATAAAAGTGAAAAATTAATTTCGGTTCTATTTGCACCAATTTTACAATTCACATCTCAGAACAGCTGTCTCTACCAGTACACGTTTACCACTGCAAAGCCTGTGGGAGGCTGTTTTGGTCCTACTGAGACCTACTCAACTAAAAAAAAATAATTGTGAGAGCTTTGTAAGGGAGCTACATATCATGGCAGGTTTTGTTTGAATCTGTGGCACTTGAATTTCCATTGGGCAGATATCCATCTCTCCAGGGTTTTATATGGGCAATCATTAGGAGCAAAATCCATATACTGCAGTCCAGAAACACAACTCTGGAAAATGCAGCTTCTCCCTAAAATTAAGTATAGACTGGGGAAGGAATGGAAGCAAATACCCCAAACTAAGTGAAATCGAAAAATGTATGGCTTTGAAAACCTGGGAAGGTGCTCAAATATTGATTTTACTTCATGCAAAATAAGGTTTGTGTTACTGCTGCAAAATTCCTCTTCTGATATTCTCCTGTAGGCTTTGAGCCATATGTTTCTGTGTAGTACAGCAAAGGCACAATTAAGCTCCTGTGCAAGACTGTGCTCTGCTCATGCCAGCACTCTCCTGAGCAGAGGCACTGAGCAAGGGGAGCCAAGGCACACACAGGCTGCGGGCACTCCTGCATCTCACCCTCAATCCAAGGGCTCAAATTTGAGTCAGGGTTGCTGAGGCCTGTCACAGCTTAGCTTGACAGATCCATAGGGTAGTTATTCAAATGAGATGTTGTCCCAGTCTCATCTGGAATGTTTGCATGACAGCATTTTCTACTCATCCCTATTTTTTTTTATCCATTAAAAATAAGACAGCATGAGTCTCTGAGAAACCTGTCTGTAAAATAAAGGTTTGCATTAAAGCCAGGTATGTAAAACTATCTTCCTGACATGCAGTCATTATTTGGAGGTGCATCTATCTCTCAGGGAATCTGTTATGTGCCAGAAACCAAGAAACAATCCCATAAAAACAGCAACATTAAGGGAATCTTAAGGCTGAAATTTAAGCACTAAAAAGACAGAGTACACCTCAGGAAAAGCTAGATTAGCTACCTTATCTCTGCCTGCAAGCATGCATGCAATATTACAACCCTTAATTAAACAGAAATGCTTTCTCTCAGACAGAATGTATCAGATGGTCTTCTAGATTTTCTGTGTTTAGCATATATTAACAATTTGTCTCTTCACTGTGTGTCCATCATTTAATTAGCATAAAAGCCCCCTAGCCCTCTGTTCGTTTGGTTGTCTTTATAGTACATCCTTTTATCTCAAAGGAGCTTCTTTTAATAATTTCATCTACAGACATACAATGCATTTAACAAAATATTTTTCCCTTCGGAGACAGATATACTTCTTAACAGTAATTCATTACTTATTACCTTGCAAGCTGTTTTTCAGACAAATAAATTCACAATTCCATTACCAGCATCTTTTAATGATGTTTCTGGTTCAGATTGCTTTATCATCAGAGTCTAATCCAAATTTCACTGAATTTCCCCATTAATTTCAGAGATCTGAAGGCTCTGTTCTTCATTTTCGAAGCTGCTCGAAGCACATCTCAGGAAAATCTGTATACTGTTTATTGAATGAGACATTTTAAAACAAAAAGGAAAATATACCTTTAACATCAAAATGGCTTTCTAGTGAAGTAAACATCCTGCAGAGGATTTCACTACTTAGCTGGGAGCATGTCCTGGAAGACAGTAAGTGAAAGAAACCTGCATGTTGAATGATAAATGGGAGCAGGGCGCTTTCAGAAATTATTTTAGAGCACAACACAAATGAGTTCCAAGTGCAAAATCATGCTGGGCAAATTTGAAATCCCTTTTAAAATGGTGCTGTTAAGACTGAGATAATGGTATAAGAAAGTGTTAGAAGAATAAGGTGGTCTTTGGATCTCTGGGCTGTGTACCTACCCCACGCTCCTAAACACAGCTGTGGATCTTTGAGAATTTCCTGCTGAGAGAAGCTGCAAAGAGACGTAGAATAGTAGAGACTGGGTAGAGCAACCCTGCATCTGTAATACTCTGTACTCAGCATATTTCTGGTGTGGGACTACAAGCAGCAAATGACTTAGGTCCTCGAGAACCTTCTGAAAATCCTATCATATTTTATAAAGTACTTGATCTTGCTGGGAATTTTTCAATCACAAATCTCTCCAATCATGTCCAGATTTGTTAAATTGATTGGTGAAATCTATGAGCATGTGTGAAAGTTAGCCAAATCAAACTGGGATGTCACTGTGATAAAAGTGATGATCAGATAATGCCAGAGTGGAGTGTGCCATTTAAGCATGAAGCAGGAACCCCAGCATCTGTGCAAACCCCATCTCATGGCATAACATCCTCCTGCTTTGGGTGGGAAAAGCGCTGAAACACATCTCATAGGTGGAGGATCCAACAACCCTCTATTCCATGATCTCCTTTATGGTCATAATGGGAGCTATGAAATTTTACTACTTATATCATGATCCACTCTTGAAAAATTTTCTAACAGTTGGAAAAGATACCTGAGAAATTTTCTGTGTTAAAAATTCACCTCTATCTTACTTTTGATTTTCTCCTCTCATTTTTCTCCAAACTTACAATTTTCTTTCTTTCTTTGCTGTTGAGTATGTACGTTACATAATTTCAATGACATTTTTAAAAGCACAAATGGGAGATTTAAAAACTTAAGTACTTTAATCTTTAATTTTAGTTAGAATTTTGCATTAAGTTAGGAAGACAAAGTACTAGTCCCTCATTGTATTGGAATTCATACTAAGGAAGAGTTACCCTGAGGACACCACAGAAGGAGGGATATCCATGCTTATTAAAATATTAAAAATAGTAAAATATTAATTATCTATAATTAATCTATTACTTTTCTACAGAGGGACTGATGATTGACCCTCTGGAAATTAGAAATTGAGAAGACCTGTTGTACAACTGATTTTCTTTCTTTGTCACTTGAAACTTGTTCTCTATAGTTTCTTCTTTTATGATTTATTCAGCAGTTTATTTTTAAAAACAGACGTCTCGCTCTTTCCTGTCCTTTCACAAAAGAGTGAAGAGATTTAAGCAGGAGAAAAAGTTGAGATACTGTGCTTCTGTCTTATCAATATCAGAAACTTATCCTAATAAGGATTACTCCTACACTGACTCCACAGCTCTTCCTGTTTCCATAAAACTATTCACAAGTTGCATATATTTCCATATTTGATCTGCATTAATATTAAAATCCTCCTGAAGTTTCTGAAAAGATTTACATGTTTTATGATCAGATAAATCCTTTATTATCTTGCACTGAAGGTCCATTTTTCTTTAAAATGCAATAAATAGTTAATTTTAACAAACGAAGCAAAAGCAATGAAGAAAAATAGGTGTCCCCTGAAAAGAGAAACCTGGAGATTAAATTCACAACCACATTTGCTGTCTGTGTAAGAATTTTCAGGATCAATGCCAAATAGACAAAAAGTAGCAAATACCACATCTCATATGTGCAAGGCAGAAAAGAGACCAAGTTATTATCCTCAAGCATTACATTATCCTTGCATTGCTATATTGGATGGACAAGTAGCAGAAAAGAAAGGATATTGCTGTGGCTGCTTGAGACAGAATGCAAGAAGCAGGTGGACAGCACAATGGGACAGAACAGACAGCAAACTCTCCAGCAATCCTGGCAATAAGAAGTGATAAGCAAATCTCAGAATGTTTTGGATTTTGTATAAGGTGTTGAAAGGTTTTATTTATTTATGGTAAAACCTTTGGAGTTGTAAATCTCTCAAGACGTTGCTCATCAGATCAGAGATTCTTCAAGAATATCATATCTCATTTTTCTTCAGCACTTCTCATCACGTCTGCTTCCCAAGAAGCATGTGTGGGCAGGGGGCTGCATGGAGGCAGAGGGGAAGAGAGAAGGAATAAGAAGCTCTTCTTCCAGATATTGTGGAAACATACTACAAGAAAAGAGTGGGGAAAAGTTTCAGCATATTTAAAGGAAGATAACCTAAAAGAGATTGGGTTTGGATCTGAGGCAAGTATCACTGTCTTTAAACGTAGCCTAGATCTAAACTACTATATCACCCAGAATATACACCACAAATGCTGCTGGTCTCACTCCTGATCATCCCTATCAGTTTACTCCTACAGTAAAAAAAAAAAAAGAGATTTCATCTTTATCTTATTTGGCTATCATTCTTCATCTCTGCTGTATCTTGTAATCCCCATCTTTGTGCCATCCATCAGTGAGACGAGCCAGAGAAACACAGAACCACTGGCACTTACAATTTTTGAAACTCATGGATAAATCATTAGAGAACGTGCTATAAGGAACAACTTCACCGTGACAAAGAAATAAAATCAATTTTATAATAGGTCTTCTCAAATTCTAATTTCCATAGGTCAATCCTCAGTCATTCCCATAGAAAATTCTACCCAAGAGGGAGGGAAAGAATAAAATTGGCTGAGGTTCCCCTCTGAGAACATTTGACTTCTTCCTCGGAGGTAAGGGAATTTGCTCCCCATGCTACATGGAGCAATGGTGGGGGGATTAGTCTCCAACTCCATTAAATTTTCCTAGAGCCACAGGGGACTATGCAATCTCTAGCTCTTTTCTAAATGACAGTTTGCTCAAAAGGCCTCCTGCTACACTTGAAATCTAGGATAGGTATTGCCACATTACCTACAGACACACACAGAGAACCCAGAGACGGAGGAGAAGGGTGGTGGCACGGAGCCCACACATTTTCTCACTTCATAACCAGTAGAGAAAGAGGGGTTTTCTCAGAATAAGATTATATATATAGACAGAAAAAGTAGTTCTTCTGTTAGCACTAAAACTTCACAAGGGAGTTGAGATGGTCCTGTTTTCCTGCATTAAAACCTAGCACTCTGAGAACATCCATGCATGCTGCAGTACAACACCAAGTTTTCATACATATCTTTTTCTCATATAACACCCTACAAAGCAGCCATGATTTTAAGATTGCTATCTACAGAACAAATCATCTTTATACTATCAAAAGTCTTGCATGCTCCAGTAGTTTGTTTCATGTGCTATCCTCCTCCTGCTATTTCCATTTCAGAGTAAGCCCTCTTACCTCTGCTCATGCCACTGAAGTGTATGTGTGTGTTACTGCAGCTAAAAGCAAGGGGTAGTCACTGGTGGTGTCATATTTATGGAAACACTGTGCAGATTACTCACCATGCTGACAATCTGAAAACATTTTTTTTTGCACAGGTTGTTTTTTTGATCTGGTACTTTCATTTCTTCCTCCTTTGCCACTTTCCAGAAGCTAAAGTGGACATTCCATGTGTGTGATAGTGGCTATCAGAAATTCTTCAGTGCAAAAATGGTTTTGGTTAAAATCACTGGGGTTTGCGTTAAAGATCCCAGGACTAATTTTTCCCTTCATATCTGCAAACGTTCCATTTCAGTATCATTCACCAAGTCAGTGATTTCACATAGGTAAAATGGTGGGCATGAATCTTATTACCACAGTGGCTCCTTTAAGCCTCTGTGGTAGAATAAAAGGGCATCAAATTAAATATAAATAAGCGCCGTGGGTTTTGAGGTCCCTCTGTTCTACTCATATAAATGGAGCATCAGCAATAATTATTATCAGGTCAGGTAACTCTAAGGGTCAAATCCTCAGCAGATGTGGATTGCTATCACTCTACTGAAAAATAAAAGAAAAGAAAGGAAAAGAAAAAAATCAACATTTATGCCACTTTGAGATTTGGCTTTAGGAAGTGTTCGTCTCACCATGCTAACCTGAATTCATGAAAAACTTGCACTTAAAAATGAAACTGCATCTCAGAGTCTGCTGTAAATATTAGTTTTACATGAACAATCAGATATGACAAAATTCTACCAAACAAAATTCAGGGCTGATGAGTTCCAAGAGAGAAGACACAGAAATGTGTTTTGCTGGAATAGGATGTTGTCTGGAGATAACATCAAAGCTAACACAATACTGCTACTGTTAGCATCCCAAATACTCTACCTACAGTTAGAAAGATAAACTGGGCACATGAGAAAGGTAATCCACAACCTAAAATTAAATAGTGTGCAGTCTTCAGTTAAATTAAATGAGTAGCAGTACAATCTGAGAAAACGTGGCATTCTTTTCATGCCTATTATACAGACGGCTATCTGTACTTGTTATGATTATAAAATCACACTTCAGATGCTCACATCTCTCCAGTTTTCAACTCTTCCAAGAGTTATAGCTCCGGCACTCCTCTGTGGTACAAAAACACAGCACAGCTTCTTGCAACTTCCTGAGATACTGCACCTGCAACATATTCATTCTAATTGCTCCAAACTCATGCATACAGATGACAAAACAAGTTGAAAGGTAATTCAGCCTTTTCATCCAAAGTAAACATAATTGTTTTAGAATATACTATAACTTTTAAACCTGCAGGTTAAGTATTCATTTACTTATTTAGGGAGAGTTTGCACTTCAAGTCATTTCCCTCTATGAGAGGCAACCTATCTCTGCACTATGCCAGGAGAAACATGAGGGAAGATCTCAGACTCAGGATTTTCCTTTTTCTCTTCACATCTCTCCCTTTCCCCTTACTGTGTGTGCAGTATTGCTTCTAATACCTCCAACCATCCACTTACCACTAGTATTTGCTGAAACAGATTATTTGAGCCAAATTTGTTGTGGAGCAAATAGAGGAAAAGGAGGGGAAATATGAACTTCCATGTTTCCTGCTCAAGCAATTACAAATTTTGAAAATCAGGTTTTTTTGTAGTTAAAGCATTTTATTTTAGACACTATCAGCAGAATGACAGGAAAAGGAATGATTCTGCAACAAAATCAGAGGTATTTTGAATTTCTGATGGGAGAACTCCTGACCTCTGCAACAGCGGACCCAGTGAGATCCATCACTACTAGCTACTGAAAATCTCCTTTGTCTCAAAACATTGAAAGCTGTGGTTTTTAAAATCAAAGAGCCAATTAAAAAACTTATATCTGGATTTGTGCGCATATTTGATCCACTAGTTGTAATTTGTTGTCTGCAGCAGACAGTCATTAAATTTGTCTAAAGGAACTACATTAAAAAATCATCAAATGTTATGAACCATGACTTAAATTTTCAAAGACTTTAAGTAATTCAAGAGTCCAATTTCCATTTGGACTTCCTAGGTAGTAATTAGGCTTTACAGAATTAAGCAATGCGACACCTCACTCATAGTGCTGATCCTACGTCTTACAGTACTCATGCAAAGTTTTCATGGATTGGCACCTAATTGCGGTATCGACAGAAAACTGCTGAGCAGGACATGGACCAAACTAGCAAGAAATATATTTCAGCAAAAAAGGGACAGTGCTTATACATGTCCAGCATTCTCTATTCAGTACTGTTAAGCTCCTAACTAATCTCGGTCACTTGCATCATACAAAACCACAGGTTTCCATTTTTAAAGGGTCATAGTGGTAGGTCAGGAGGAGTGACAGCTGTGTAGTTAAGTCAACGCCGGAGGGCTGGGGGACAGGGTCAAACCACTTCTTCTGCCCAAATCTCAGCCAGAGCTGAAGTTCAAACCAACACTGCAAGTCAGCATCCCAACACCCAGCTTTCTGTGAAGTGGGAAAAATATATCAGTCACCAGCACAAGAGTCACTCCTCTCTATAGAAATAATTTGCTATGCAGAGGACTAAGGACAGATCAATTGGGAAACACATTTAAAATGGGAGTACAAGCCCATGTCTGATAGGTATCACTACTCCAGAGCAGGGATCTGAGCATGAGTCTTCTGCCTTTCTCTTACATTTACTTTGAGCATGTTTTGACCATGCCAGTAACATCAGGCCCATCATGAAAACAGTCCCATTTTG
This sequence comes from Psittacus erithacus, assembly GCA_009867235.2. Taxonomy (NCBI): domain Eukaryota; kingdom Metazoa; phylum Chordata; class Aves; order Psittaciformes; family Psittacidae; genus Psittacus; species Psittacus erithacus. The sequence continues at coordinate 116,771 of WYDI02154162.1, forward strand.
AAGGCTTCAAGGCTTTAGGTAGTTCTTGAGGTAGATCTCAATATTTAGGTGAGTGTGGACAGCAAAATCTTGAGCATATGCAGAACTTAACATGCTAAACTAATAGTCACAAGGTAAGTGACAGCCAAGGAGTAATTATGCCAATGGTACCTGAACGTTGGGACAAGGTGATATCTACATTGTGCAGTGGATAATGGGAAAAAAAGCTCTGAGCTGACTTTCAGAGTACATCCACAGATTTCAGCACAGCACCATGCAGAGATACTTACGTGGCTCTCAAAGACAGCCTAGCCTTTTTGGTATGGCAGAACATGCATTATTAAATTCAATCCCTGTTTCTCAGCAGAGCTAATTAGTTCAGGTGCAGCTCAACACTGCTATAATTATACTCCATCTGCTTCCAAAGCTAGCTAGTTTGGGTGCTGAGAGCTTGGAAATTTCTCTGCAGCACCGCCCCCATGGGATGGGGCATGATACTATTATGTCCTTAAGCATGAAAAAAGATGGATTGACTCTTTGGTCCCTTTGATGATGTGAGCCTTAGCAGCCTAAATCCTGCCAAGTTAAATCCTCTCGAGGGACAGATTTTTTAAGATGTTTAAATAGCTAAAGCCCCAGGTATAGCCCCAGGTATAGCCCCAGTGTGACTTTTGAAAAATGCCTTATAAGCACTAAGTGTTTGTTGGGTGGAAAATGACTCTGTGTGGTAACACAGCAGTGAGAACCCCATGTCAGACACCCAACTAAGACAGTCTGTCACAGGCAGCAGCCTACATGGCACTGGCTCTTACTTTTATGTGCTCAGGTTGGCTTTCTGGCTTGCAATCCAGCCGATAAGTGCTAAGACTCATTTGGCTACACAGAAAATATCAAACCTGTCTGCTTCTCAAGAAACGGATAGTAGCAACTCAAATGAATGCTAATTTAGCATGCTGTTTGCTCCTCTTAAAATGAAGCCTTGATCCAAACACTACTGCAGTAAATGGAGTGTCTCTCCTCGGTGTCAACTTAAATTGGATCAGGCCCTGAATTTGCGGCATGGAGCAATTAGTATAAAATAGATTAGGCAACAACATCCTTCATTCAGTTGTAGAAGTTATTTCAAGATGAACTGATTGCCCACATTTGTTTCATACAGGCAGCTAAACCATCAATACCAACAACACTGGCATTAATCAACACAAAATGATTTCCTCACTCTTGCAGGTATTTTGCTTCATATCACTTTACAAAGGCTGTCAGGGACAGTCTGTAGATTCCAGCTTAATACAGCAGTGCCACAGTATGTTTTTACAGACACTGGGATCATCCATATGCATTTGGTCTGTGAGCTTTCCAACAGCACTCTCAAATGATAACATCTTCAGTGACCACATGAACCCCACAGTGCTTTTTTATCCCAACCAGCTTGTTTAACTACACGTTGCTTCCGTAGCATATATGTATCTGTGGGTGCATATACACATGTGTGTCCAGAGACAGTCTGCTCTGCTTTCATGTGTGTTTTGCAGGCATGAACAACACTTCCATATAACAGGATGGAGTCTGTAGGGGTATCTGTGTTTCTGCCATGGATATTTTGACCCACCACAATGCTTTCAGTGCCAGCTCTCCCAGTACTGCTTTGCCTCTGCTTGCTTTCTGCTTTTCAGGGGCACTGGCTAAGACTACTGAGGCTGTTAAGATATTGACGGAAATGCAATCATTTGCTTTTATTTAGTGTGGACATAACTTTGTGCAGTGATTTTGGAAAGTGACAAAAGGAGCTGCCCCATATCATCTGCTCGTTGGAGAGCTCTGCATTTCTGCTCTGGCTCAGTCATGGCTGTGTCACTGCCAAGCTGCTCTCTCACGATGCAGACAGTCTCTAATGTCTTTTCAGACATGAAATAGTTACTTGTAATATAAAGATTGATGACTACAACTTGTGTATATTCAGGGTATTCAGTCCTGTTTCAGTCCTCACTCACACTGCACTGCAGCTCTCTGACAGGACTGTGTAAATTAAGCCATTAACACAGGGTTTGGTACACTGTGAGAGAGAGCAGCCAGAAGGCTTCTCTGAGCCCAGACATGTGCCCCAGCTCGCCAGCCATCCCTACTGTTACTCTTCGCCACCCCACAGCCCCTGGCTTGGATCTCCCAGGGAGCTTCCAGTTTCCTAGGTAAGCCCCATCCACAACAGCAGACTGCCACCAGGCAAACCAGACCGAAAGGTAGTAATTAGCTGCTTAGAGGTGGTGAAGAGCAGGTATAAGTGAGCATTTTTGCCCATTTCAGCACAAGGCTAGCAGTTTAACTCAAAGCATCTCCTGCAGTGGTTTAGGCTGTTAGTGCCTGGCTTTGTAGTGTAAAGAAGAGGGAGGACTCACAGGCAGTTACAGCAGAGAAGCATTTTGAGGAGCTATCTCCACTCAGTTACCTGATGTAGGCTGAGAAGTATGTGTGAGTGACTCAGGCCTGTGCAATGTATATTAGAGTAGGCAAGTTAAAACCACCGGCAATTAAAAATAACCTCTCTGGCTTTGCAGTGGGTCAGCGGAAGAGATGTCACACAGTGCTGAGGCTCAGCAGAGAGACAGCAGCTAATAGGTGAAAGACAGAACATAACTACGGGGTAAGCGGGACACAATAACAAGGGGCAAGAGTGCTCTCAGGCCTGAAGCCCAGCACTCAGGTGTGGGCTAAAAACATATAGTTTACGCAGGAAGCCTTGTGAATCCCATAGACAGCACCTTCCCTGAATGACTGAAGGGCCAAAGGCAAATGCAGCTGATGCAAAATACATTTTCCAGAACTCTTAATGTTATTTTATTCTTTGCCTTTTCTCTTGGTTCTTTTTTTTCCTTCTTTATCATTTTGTAACCTTCTGGCTGTGCAAAGAGAAAGGCTGCAATTCCAGTGTTTGCTATAGCTCTACATTTCAAATTTTCAGTTAATTTTTGTTTTCCAGTTCTCATTAATAGATTACAGCTAACTTTTTTAATTAATTGACATTTATTTTATTATTTAATTTATTTTTCTGGGAAATAAATTCTTTCCTGACCTGTTCCAGTCTTGTTTTAATGAACAAACAGCTGAACATCTGCTGAAAAGGTTGCAAGGGTGAATAAGTTCTAATAGCTTCTAATGAGCTTCCAGAAATGTATTGTATAAGGAGCAATGAAGAGATCCTAGTCCTTAAGCCCTTACTTATAGGACTATACTGGTCAGTTAATTCAGTTACACACAGGAGTAAATTCATGTGCGAGATGTCTTATCAGCTTCTTTTAAACTACCTCCTACAGTGACATATCTTCTCTTTTTCTTCAAGCAACCATTAATTGGGCTCAATACACAACCTGCTCTTATGTGTTACTGGTGCAATTTACATCAGGAGCTTGTAAGACTACAAGGAGTCCCTCACCATAGCTGGTATTTTCCATCATTCTGTTGCACGGTTTGGCTGCCCCATAGCTCCAAAGGGGCAAGTTGAGCAAGGACATGCAAAAGCACACTTGCAACCTGCATCCAAAGACTCCTTTGGTGATGCAGCTCAGCTTTGCCCCTGAAAGTGAGCATTACATGGGCAGGCTCAGAGGTCAAGCTGAGCATCTGGTAGCTGCACAGGTGCAGAAAGAAATATTGCTACTATTCCCCAACTCATTGGCCAAAGTAGTAGCATGGAAATTGCTGCAAAGTAATCCTTTCTTTTTTGCCTTGGACTTCAATTTCTGCTCTTTGGTTTGCCCTCAGTTCAGCCACATATATCTACCTGCAATGCTCAGGCCTTCAATAAGTAAATGCAACACCAGGAAAGTCAATAGGGTTTCATTCACATACAATAGAAGTGAATTTAGCCATAAATCAATAATGAAAAGCAAAATGTTCCCTTGCATGCTTGTTTTTGTAGCTGTCCTTCATCTGAAGAGTTCAGCCCCACTTAGAGAATCAATGTATTGACAGAAAGTAAATGCTTTCAATAAAACTGAAGATATGAGCAGATTCAGCATTGTATGATTATTTATTTCCAAAGTTAGTCACAAGCTTTTAGCAGTTTCCATTAAATTTCCAAAGAAAATTGAAGATCTTGGATAATTATCAAAAAATGCTGTATTATAATGCTCTCCTCCATCCCTCTACGTGTTCAGAAGCAACTTGGCATATTCACAGGTGTCCTGGATTCAGCAGTAGCAGTCATTTTTCTCCTTCTTAGTAGCTGGTGCAGTGCTGTGTTTTTAACTTTTGGCCTGGGAAGAGCGTTTACAACACCGATGTTTTTAGTTGCTGCTCAGTAATGTTTACTCTGACCAAGGACTTTCTGAGCCTCATGCTCTGCCAGGGAGGAGGGGAAGCCGGCAGGAAGCAGAGACAGGACACCTGACCCAAACTAGCCAAAGAGGTATTCCATACCACATTATGTCATGCCCCTTATATATACTGAGGGCAGTTAGCTGGAAGCTCTAGATCACTGCTCGGTCCGGCTGGGTATTGGTCGGCAGGTGGTGAGCAGTTCTATTCTCTTCCCTTGTTATTTCCCTTATCATTATTATTATTGGTGGCAGCAGCAGTGGTTTGTGCTGTACCTTAGTTACTGGACTGTTCTTATCTCAACCCGTGGGAGTTACATTCTTTCAATTCTCATCCCCATCCCTCCAGGACTAAGGGGGAGGAAGGGGGGGAATAAGCGAACGGCTGCATGGTACTGAGTTACCAGCTAAGTTTAAAACACGACAATAGGGCAAGCATGGGTACACTGTTGACTGACAGAAACTATGCTTCACTGCCTTTTATTTGTGGGACAGCCCTAAGCTCATTCTGCCACCTTGTGTGACTAGCATATATTACAGCACAACCTCATTTTCAGGTGCATATTTCTTATTCCACTCCAGTGGGTCTCACCTCTTCTTTAGTACTACTCAAAGCCCAGGGCCAGTTAAACTATATGGAGACAACAGCTCATTTCTGATATTCTAATATAGATTGTCAGGATGAACCAAATTCAATATTTCATTCATACTCTACCTCTGAAAAAGCCACTTAGTTTTAGTAATTAGGGCAGTGAATAATTCCTACCAATTAGATGAAAGAATGAACATTTCTGTTAGAAATTAGCTTACTGTTAGATTGTGTCACTTTCTGGAAATGATTTGCTAAATAATGCATGGGAACAGTTTTAGCCCATATCATCCATTCAAAGCAATGAGCTAAAAAACAAACAAACAAACAAGCAAACAAACAAAAAAAAAATCTTTCGAAACTTGAGCTGTTTGACTAGCCACTCTTTGTCTTATGGCCTATTCCCCCTTTAGAGAAACAGTTCCTTCACTCTTACCCTGAGTGGAAAACTGTGACCATTAGAAAAACATTTCGGTTTCAATGTAAAATGCCTGTGGAAAGCAAATATAAAGGTAGTCTTTCAGAAAGTTTCTCTACTGTTTTTTCAATGTTCCTCATTTCTGCTGCTATGTTCAGTTATGACAATATGAAAAACACCAAAATCAAAAAGTTTTAAAAAAAGCAAAAGCCTTTAATGAAAACCCTGCTTAAAGTCTGTTGGATAAAAATGTTTGATGTTTTGCTTAGCTGAATGAATTCAAGTATCTTGTTCTGGAAACAGGGAAAATGTTCCTGAAGTTCATCTGCAAAAACCTTCTGAAGCTTTAGGTCAGGCTATCATAAGAGGCTCCGCAAGGGATTTGCACCTCCAGAAATAACTGATGGTACAATGCAAAAATCAATAATGCTACATGAAGTTGTTACCTACGGATTTCACGTCCCTTCAGAGTACCAGCAAATGCCTACGCACCCTGTAGGTACCAAAAACACATAAATGCAACACCAGCTGTGTCCAGAAAAGCTCACAGAATAGAGGGGCATTTCACCCTGTTCACAGAAAGGTGCTCAGCACATGCAGGTTTTATATGCCTGTAAGTTTGTGCACACTGATTTGCTAGTAAGCAAAGGTGATAGAAGGTAGGAAGCAGAGAAAACAATTATCAAAAGCTCCTTCTAAATCCCACAAACACAGATGCTGACATTTATTATTGCTTTATGCTCTATAGATATGGAACTATATTTCTTACTGTGAAGAGAACTGTGTTTCAGACTTAATTAACCAGAACCAAGAAGCCTATAAGGTCTATGCTTAAAACATAGCAAAAGCAGTCAAAGCAAAACTCATTCGTCTAGTCTACTTTTAATGTCTTTCACACAGGGAAATACTTACACCTAGAAGCTGATGTTTTCACTTTATACTTATGGAATACAATTCATCTCACAATATCTCATCATCATCTTCAATTGTGGCTGTGGTCAGAAAACTGTTTATGTTAACATCACACCATTTTACTCAGCATACAATTTTATCAAACCACAGGACTGATCTCACTCCTTTCGCAAGGAAAAATAATTGAGGCAGACAGATTCACAGTGATTTTAATAAGAACCAGGCAAAATATATTTACCAGATACAAACTCAAAAAAAAAAACGAAAACAAACCAGTTTCCTTCTTGAAGGGAAAAAAAAATATTGAAATTTGAGGAATAATTTCAGGCCATTCGCCTCTCCAAATTAACAATGAGTAATTTCAGAAAAACTTTGACCTTTCTTTTAGAAGTTGGGCTTTTTAAAAAGGATTAAAAAAATTAAAAACAAAAATGAAGGTGTATACTCTAACTATGTGTTTCAGGCTTACTGAGAGGAGAAAATCATGTTCAAGTATTTTTTCCAATCACCTTCTGATTAAAAAATACAGCCTTCAAGTGTGTTACAGACAGTTCTAATTTCAAAGGACTTTGGCTCTAGTTCCAAAAGCACAGAGCAGCCCAAAATGTGCATAATTAGGCTGGTATAAGGGAGCATACGGTAAAGGGACCTGGAAAGTTTGAATCCCTGTACAGGCTCTTACAGAGCCTTTGGCAAGTCATTTCATTTCCTTATATCTCTATTACCCTATCTATTAAGTCAGGGCAATAATACCTACCTTCCCTCAAGAGGTGACAGTAATTAAATCAATGTTTTGCATAGCACTTTCAAGATGCAAATCTCTGCATTAAAGGTCTAAGTACTGTTATTATTATCATCATTATCACTGATTATCATTAAGCTAAAGCTACTTTTTAATTCTGTATATTCTCTTTTCACTCTGAGAAATATATTCAACTGCCATTGTAAGTTAATTATACCATATACTCTTAAATATGGGGATACAAAAGCATACCTTCTGCTGCATTTGCAGTTTGTTCTCTCTTTCAAATACTCTTTGTGTAAAGGAAAGTATATTCTTAACTAACGCCTTAAGGAAGTTTGCACAGTATTGCTGAATTAACTCATTGCAATTAGTATCTCAAGTTTCCCTTCAATCCCAGGAAAATAGCAGTCGCCACAATGCAGTTAATAATGATGACTTTGTAAAACAGAACTGGAGGCTAATATTGAAAAGGCTGTCAAAGAGTAAAAGGCTGCTTTTCAAATGACCTTTAAATCCTCTGTGACTCCTGTGGAGGATAAGAGGTAACATGAGTGACAAAAAAAAAAAGCTTTTCCAGCTCACCACATTTCACCAGGTCAAAGGAATATTTGTAATGAATAAATAAATACATAATTCATCCCCTAGCTGTTCTGGCATCTTTTCTGATATGAACACAGGTAGGAAGCAGGTCTGTGAAGCTGGATGAATTTCAGAGACATGTAAAAAGCCAGAAAACGGAGCTCAGAGAACTGAGCCTGAGTTGCTCATTATGCAGAGCAGAAAGGTACAGAAATTTGCCCACAGGGCTTCAGATGCAATGTGTATCTGTGAACCATCAGGTTTAAAAATGATGATTTCAAAACCAGCACTTCCTAAAATCAGCCTGACTCGGTTTCTCCAGGTTTTGATTGCAGGAAAGCACAGCAGTGTGATGCCATCCTGCCACCCTCCCTGCCAGCCCACTGATGCACTCAGCTGCAAACCTCAGTGTATGAGTTTCCAGATGTCTGGGCACAAAAACGACCAACACTCAGTGTACTCCAAAGCCTACCTGCCACAAAAATAGGCACAGACATATAGACACAAAGAGCTGGCATGTCACATCTTGGAATGCAGCCACGGAGAAAACAACTCCTCTCCTTGTGATTGCTTATGTGTCATGGAAATGCATTAGTCTAAATAAAAAAGTAATTTTTTTTAATGGGTATTGAAATTTTACAACTGTCAGCCCTGAAAGAACCTCTTCAAGATGAGACATTTTGTAACAACACAGTATTTCGCATTTACATAATCTTTCGGCTAAGGTTATCAACACAAAAATAATTTGCGTTATAATTATTGAAGTCAAATAATTAGAAGTGCATGGAAATACCAAAAGGCAAAGTAATTGTTACTTTTAATAGGAAAGGAAACTGAAACCTAAAGACTAAAATTTGCATCCTAATCTTACCTAGTGGGATGTGACACATAAAAGCCCATAGTCTCCATCCCGACATAGCACAGATCCACCAGCCATTTGAAGGTCCTTGTGGCCCCAGCCTGCTCCATGTAATGCAGGAGCGGCTTTCTGCTGCGGCCCCAGTCTCCCTCATACCAGAGGGAGTCCTGCAATGCTCATCATGATCCAGAATGCCAGGCAGAAACTTCCAAATTGGTAATTAGGCACAAACTGAGCAGCTTCCCTCCATAACATAAGGACTGGAAGGAAGACTTTCCCCTCCCCAAACCACCTTTTTGTCAGCTAACAATTTTTTTCCTATAGGACCACATTGGACAGATATTTTCTCAACCATCATGAACAAAAGAGGTTAATGAAACTTTTCCAAAGGAAGAGAAGGGATAAATTACTTCCTTAATATAAAGAAGGGGTTGAGAAATGAATGAACAGTATTAAATGACGTATTAATACCTGAAATAATGGAAGAAAAGTCATAACACACACACATACACATTCATTTGCCATTCTTCTCTTTGCCTTTCTTTACGTAGAAGGAAAGCTATCCTGAGGTGGGTTGGAACTGGCTGCTGGTATAAACGAATTTTCATAACTGCAATAAGAAAAAAAGAAAAAAGAGAGAGAAACAGAAAACAGAAAAAGACAGACTGCAAGAAGGGAATTCTTCATAGAAATAGCCATCCGTGCTATTAGTCACTGTACCTCAAGTGAACAAGATTTATCTGTAAATCAGCATGGCTCCTTCCTGAAATTCTATGCAAGACACTTATTCTTCTTGTTGAAATATAGCTTTTGAGAAACAGCCTAATTCTCCTTATAGAAGAAGTTAAAGGAACAACTTAGAAATATTATTTCTGTCAGGTGGTTTTCAACTGCCTTTGCTTCTTTGACAGGTATTTTTAATGTTTAAGCATTGCTTTAAAATATAACAAAAGG
>WYDI02154163.1:0-43978 GCA_009867235.2 Psittacus erithacus
ACAAACATTGGTATTATCAGTACTGTTCCCAGACTGAAAGTTAGAAACACAGCACTGCACCAGCTACTAAGAAGGAGGGAAAAATGACTGCTACTGCTGAACCCAGGACAGATGTGCACTGTGATTTAACTTGCATGGTTAAGGAGAGATAGCTACACCTTTGTATCAAGGCAACTCTAATGAAAGGTTGCTTGGTGTTTTTTAATTACTTTTAGTGATAAAAATCCAGCTGTCTGTAGAAGATGATTTCCCACAGTTAAATGACATTGAAACTGTCAGTAATCTATCATTATGACATTTTAAGTGTAGTTAAAATGATGCTATTGTGGATGAAGCCTGTTCTCATAGTCTTCATGGCATTCAGAATTAAGATGATCACACAGGTATCTACAGGCAATACAGTCTCAGCTGTACTTCCGTAAAATATCTAAAGTAAATTGATCTACATGTAACATTTAGAAACAAATATCAGAGATTATTGTGAATCTAAAAACACAAAATCAGACAACCTCTGTGTTTACAGAACAATTGTTTCAGCTTTATGACACTGTCAGAAGTTAATCATGTTTCACTCTTTCACTGAAGATGGCTGCCCACGGAGGTATAAGACAGACTGTTCTGTAGACTTCAATGAAGGAAGCAATGAACCCAGGCTTAGTAAGCACTTTACTGTAGCAACCAGGAAGGAGTACAATTATATGACATATAAAGTTATATGTGGAACAGATTCTTGCTGTTATCAGTTTGATGAAGCTGTTTATTTCATGTGGAAATGGCGCTAAGAACATTTTGAAGAAACTGAAGCAGTAGGTCCCAGGGCCTTTACTTCCTTGGGAGGGAATTCCGTGGCCAAGATATACTAAAGGGGTCTGTAAGTGTACACAACATGGTTTCTCCTGTTTTGACTAAACTCTCTAAGCACCTGTCTAAATACAAATTGTTCAGTTTTTTAAACAATTATACTGCCTAGTAAAGCTACTTAGTTACAATTATGACTTAATTTTCATTCTTTTTACCTGTATTAAAACACCTTTAATTGCGGGGCTGAGCATACCTCACAAAAAAACTACCTAAGGGTAACTTCTGGAGCTTTGCTTCCAGAGACACAGGATAGCACACAACTGAGAAATTGGGAACTAAATGGCTTAAGGACGCTTTGGGGCCCTTTTGATGCTGTTAAGGGGCCATAAAGAACTTCTGAAATAACTGACAGTGCTGGAAACCTGGAATTTGAGCCAGGGATGTCATCATCAGATTCTCTGTAATACGGCCCAGAAATCTCAGTGGGGTTCCATGCTGCCTTCTGTCCTGGGTTAGATGTCCTCAAAAGCCTCCGTTTCATTCCTCTTACCTGGTACAAGCATGCTAGAGAGGAGAAGCTCAGCTCACATCAGTACGCAATACCTTAATGCAGCCGTTAGTTCACTATCTTTTAAAGATCACACCATATTCTCACCCTAACTGGAAATACCTTGGTGCAAACAAGTATTTGACTGCTTTTCTGCCTGCGCAGCTGAAGTGCTCATGATTTGGAGGTTCACATTACACGTTGTTTCTAATGATGAATACATCCACTTCACCGTCAGAGTAGCGGCACTTGCTCAAGAAAATCAGTACAAAGAAAAGACAATCAAGTGGGTGAGATATGGATGCTTACTAAGTTTTTTTCATGCATAATGAAAACGCTTCACCTTATTTTTGATTCCTGGAAATTTGAATGCATGAGTTGTCTGAAGTTTTTTGGCTCCTTTATTGTCTACATGCACGAGACACATTTTGTACTAGCAGAGTTCATGGCTTATCCCTAAGATTTGCAAAAAAATAAATCTCTGTGAGCAACCTACAGAATACAGATTGTCCATTATTGGCTATTTGAATGATTCATGAAATACCAAAAGTTAGCACAAATACTCCTGCTTAATCACAACTACATGAATCTGACATTACAAAGAGACTTTAAAATGTCTTTAGCTTGCACTCCTCTGCTTTTGGAGTTTAAAATGTTAGGGTAGGCCTCCTGAAAGGATGTTAGATATGATGATGCTGGACTTTCAGAGCAGAATCCAGCCCATGTCCATAAAGAGGGGAGGACTGTCAGAATGAGGCACACAGATTAGTACTGGCCCTGAAATTAGGTAGTTAAACCACTGAAAGGGAGAAGAGGACACAGCAGAAGCTGGTGCTGGCTCCCAGTGGCACACTTCGCATGGCCAGAGTGAGATTCCTTCCCCGTGCACAGCCCAGTAGAATGCCTTGACTTTGATTTACAGAAAGTATTGGAATCAAGGTGAGGATTTTCCACTCCTACTTGTAAAATGTTAACAGGTTGTGGAAAACAACTGTGTATCCCTGGGATGCAGAAAAGTGAGCATAAGCTAGAGAAGCCAATGCATGCACATTGTAGGAGAGATACATGGATTCTAGAAAATATTCAGATCCACTTTCTTGTTCTTCTTTCCAAATATATAAAAAGTACAGCAAGGCTGGCCATGTTATTGCATAGCAACCAATGGAGACTTAAAAAAGATACTCAGACAATAGATCTGTCAAGATGAAGGCAGGTGGCTCGGAACAGGTCAGTGTTAGCTAACTTGTTTTCCCCGCTAGCGATGACCTGAGCTTGATCTTCCACCTCATTCAGATGCAGGTTAGTACCTTTTTCCTAGCCAGCTCAGGCATATATTTTAGAGAATGTCCAGTCAATCCTAACTACTTAAAGTTCTCTTTTTTCACTATCCTAAGGTGTGGGTAAAACGAGATAAAAAGAAGCCAACTCCAAACTCAACTTATTTTAATAATCTAGACAAATACACAGGATATCTACAGGGGCCTGAACTTTTAAAAGCTCACATGTATTCACGTACATAAGTGGTGCACATGTCAAACAACAATCTTAGCTTCACACCTAAAATGAAAGACTATGTGCTGGTCATTATCAGCCAGAAGTGAGAGCCTGAGACCATGACAGATCATGAAAACAGCTCAATGCTCAGAAACAGGCAAAAAAGGCAATACAATATTTGGAATTATTAGCAAGGGAATAGATGAACACATCACTATGCCTTTATGCAAATTTGTCGTTGCTGTACCTTGAATACTGGATGCAGTTTTCATCCCTTTATCTGAGAAAGGAAATGGCAGAACTGGAAAAGGTTTAGAGAAGGACAAAAAGGGATATCGACGCTAGAGAATTCTATAGAAGAAATAAATGTCTAGGGTACACCTCTTCAGCCAGGAATAGAAATTACTCTGGAGAATGTGAAAAGAGTCTACCCAAATCATAAATGTCACAAAAAGACTGGAGATGGGTATTGGTGTTCACTGTCTCTTCTGTGCAAGAGCTAGAAGGAATCAAATTAAGCTAGTAGGAACCAAGTTCACAACAAACAAAAGCAAGCAGTTTGTCACAGACTGTGTGGTAGATACGTAGAAATCCTTGTCAAAGGATTTTGTGGGATGCGCAAAGGTTACAAGAATTAAAGGAGAAATTTGGCAAGCTCACAGAAAAGCTTATTAGGTATAATAAACAACATCTTGCCCGGGAAGTTGCTGAGATGAAGACACTAGATGCTGGCAGAGTATTAGAAAGAGGCGTCAACATGGGCTTGTCTGGATCTTACTTGTTAGGAATTGGTATGCTATTTTTGATGGAGTGAAGGTACTGAAGGAAATGGACCACTGATACGGCCTAGTATAACTCTTCTTGTACACAAAATACCTACCCAGGGGGGATTATACTACACATTCTATGCATATGCTTTCACTCTCTCAGGTCTGGGCAGAAACAGAACCACAGAATGTAAAAAAAAAAAAAAAATGAAACAGAGGAGGTAGAGGCAACATTAAAGAAGTGATCTTTTGTCAGGTATTGTACATTCAGACATATCCTGTAGAGTGAATAGTGACAGTTTTTATGCTTTTCCCTGAAGCTAAGTTTTGGGTTACTTTGTTTTATCCCTTTGTATACATTTGATATCCAGCAGCATTTACATCTAATATCTACAGCATTCAAGAGACTATTTCCAGGTGAGATGCAACAAGTCCTGTACAGCTACAATACAGAGAGAAGCAATTATATATTTTCAAGACATCAGTGAGGCTTTTGCCTTCAGCTAAAGATATGGAAGCTATAGTATATAAGAAGTACAAAGTTATGAAAAGAAGACAATTTACTTTAAGAATATAATGTTCTAAAAAGAAAGCATAGGCCCAAAAGCATTACATATTATAAAATACTGTCTATATCATTTAGATAGGGCACTGCCTATTGTTACAGCAAAGTAACTGTGCTTTATGTGCAGATAGTTCTGTAAAAAAACAAAAACTATGACTATAAAATGCATCAGTACGCTTGTGGTAATTCCCCTGGGCAGCAGCAGGGTCCCTGTTAATTTGTGCTCAAGTTGTCTTTGTCCTGTCATTAACTGTGCTGAGCCTCATCTGTGAACCACCTCAAGCACAGGTCACAAGCAGCGAAGAGGCACAGCATTCAACAGTCTCTGGGACTGACCTATACTCAGAAAGGTTCTGCTATCATGATGTTTTACCCAGCAGCTGCTGCTCATAGCCATTTCTCCCTTTTCATGTAGTCAGGCTGCTTTCTCTCCTCCCATTTATATGACCTGAGGTATTGGTATATTTTTCTTCTCTGCAAAAACCCAATATCATAAGCAGGAAATCCCTATTTTATATGTGTCCCTTTCTTACCTTCTTCTCAAAATACCTGATAATGGCCATTCTGAGAAACAACACACTTAGGTGCATCTGTGATCTGTCATTTCCTACAGTGTTCATAGATTGGGTTAGAAAACATTTGACAGGTTTGCAGAGACTAAAACATTCCCCTCCATATTGCTCTGGAGACACAATTTCAGAGTTACGGCAAATGGTTGAATAAAGATTGCCAAAGTATCCTGACAAATCGGCTTTCAAAAGAAAGCACTCAAAAGACAACATACACACAAGATGATTACAAACGTTGAGGAGGACCAAAAGTTTTATATAAGTACCTGACAAACACTTATCAGAAAGAAGCTAAACCTCTGTTGAAAAAAATGCAGTTTGTTATGGAAAAATTTATCATTCGTGTATGCTCACATTTACACATACCTATTACTATCAGGTCTTGAAAAAAACCTAACTTACTTAGACTTATCAGAAAACTGAACAATTATATATAATAGCATACAAAAAGACTGAAGCTACACACGATGCCATGCTAGAATTCTTCAATTATTCAAACAAATGGTATTTTTCATTCCAACACCTCAAGATTTCTGCAAAATGTTAAAATCAGCTGTCATAGAAAAATGAAAATACACATCAAACCTCCATAATCTATAAACACTTTTTTTCCTGTTGAGCAAAACAGAGAAGTAGACTCTATCCATACAGAAAAATCTGTTTTCCCTTGAAGAACAGCTCACTAAAGACATATTAAAACAAATTCAGAGATTGCTGGCTCTTTTAAACTTACTTTAAGTCTCTCTAGAGAACATTAGCAGACCTCTCTGAAACATCTGTGAATTAATGGCCATCGTGTTACAGTGGTTATCATGACTCAGTCTAATTGTAGTCATACATATAATAACAAAAACTTGGTGGTTTTTTTTCCCAAAATTTTACTGGAATAGCACAAAATGTGTTTTAGAATGTATTCAGCCACCAGACATAAACACAGAAAGATGCCTGAAGTGAGAGATGTGTTCTTTCATTTAATTTTAACATAGAGTTTGTGTTTATTAATCCCCCCCCCTTTGCATATAGGATCTATTTCTAAAATGTGACACAAGCTGGGAGAACAGATTAATCTTAGTGGCAACTACCAGTTAAGAATCATACTAATGTATTATTCCTGACAGAAACATGTTACTTAGACCTCAGCTTTACAGACATATTACTCATTGAGAAATGCCTGTGGCACTTCACAGAGATAGAGGAGAAATAACCGTTGAGCTTAAAGGCAATGTAAACATCAATCCCAAAGATAAAACATTATTTGCCATGATTAATATATCACATTCAAAATAATCCTGCCAAGGGTACAATCTGAATTAATCTCTGATTCATTGGACCAAAAGAATTAGGCCTCTAATTCCAAAAGGCACGTTTAGCAGCCTAGTTTCTGAACTCCCAGGATAAAACTGAAATCTCTGATTCTCCCCTAAAATTATGTTTCTAGATGCATGACATGGCTTGCTTTAGGCCACATACAGATGCACCAAGTGAGAAACAAGGTGTGTACATGATCTTGCAGCCCGGAAAAGAAGAGAGCAGTGGCAAGGAGCATCCTTTGTCTCCATCTCCCTTCCAAGGTTCTGCTGGCAGAGTCTGAGCGGCACTGGAATTGTACAATCTCCTTGTTTTTACCTCATACGGTTTGAGAGGGTTTCTGAGCCATCAACTGAAGGTTCAGTGGAAAGAGGGGGTTTGTAGAAGAAAAGAAAAAGGAATGACATATTTATGACAATGATGGACAGAATGCATACCTGCTCTATTGTGTGCAGACTCTACAATGCAAGCAGGAATAACAAAAATTAAGAGCATGCTTTGACTTCTAAAATGAAACCCCATGGCCATACCTCTCTGAGCTACACATTCATTTTTCAGTGTAGGGCTACACCAAAAGCCTTGGGTTTTTCCAAGCATGAATATGGCAGCAGTTCAAGTTCCTGAGCTGAAAACCCCCCCACAGATGGCTTTAAGTAGCTGACGGAAAGTTGTCTGATGAACAAATGCAAAGTATAAACACAGGGATTTCCAGGCTTTATTCTGTCCTTAGGTAGCTAGAGACGAAATGAACACCAAGGGCCAAATCCTAGCTCCGCTTAGTTAGTTGGAGTTTTGCCACTGACTGTAGCTGAGCTGTGTTTCCCCCTGAAGTCAGAATTCATTGTCTTCTTCGCAGAAAGAAGGCTGACACACTTGCCTAATGTTTACATTAAATGGAAGTTTCACTGGAGGGTGAGATGAGATGCACAATACAGGTCTGTTACTCTTTAAAAATATTTGTTGGAGAATGCTGTAAGTGGAGATACTTATGAAGGTGTGTACAAGAGAAGAGTTAGACCCAGTGTGGGTGGGGTGCTGTGTAAAGAAAGGTTTCACACTGGAACCATAACCCCCAGTTCCTTCACAGCACTGTCTGTGATGGTCACACTGTGGGTCTAAAGACTCGGTCTGTTTTTGAAGCTTTCCAGAGGACAGCTGCAAACAGAACATAAACGTATTGCAGTCTGTACTGCCTTTGCGCCATGTGGGGAGGCTTAGGCAATACTAATACATGAGAGCACCAAACCCCCTTCAGTTGTGATTTACTCCAGACTGAATGCCAGGCATGAAAATGGGAGCATCTGGAGCATAAACTCTGCATTTACTGTAATCCAGTGTGTCTGTACTCATATTATGACTCACACATATTTTAAAAAGTAGTAGTAATATTTTCCTCATAAAACATCAAAATACCTGTAATCCAGAAAAATAGTCTTAATACTTTCCTTGCCTAAAGAGGTCATAATAGCTTCTGATTAATGTCATGTATTTGCAGATGTGCTCATGAGAATACTCCTTAATCTCTTCTGATAAATCTGAGCTTCAAACTCATTCATTTTCAAATTTTCCATTGTATTAGCCTGCATTTTTCAAAGAGGATTTTGTTTTTACACTCCTGTCCAATTTTCTCCCCTCAAAATCATTCATAGCTGTATATTACATGTAAGCTTCATAGACACCGTATTTACTCTCTTATTCAGCAAGACATTCAAGTTTCACCTCTTTAAAAATGTCCTCAATTTCTATATTATCTTTGCTTGATATTCTTTTTGTGACAAGAAAACCTAAGAAATTTGTCTGCAAAGTGAAATAAGCAAATTGCAAAAGAGCGATACATTTCTTGGATTCTTTTTTTTTTTCCCTCATTTATGCTATATCCCTGGAAAAAGTAACTATTCAGCACATGGCAAGTTAAGAAGAGCAGTGATTTTGTCATTAAATACAGAAACATATGCCATTGTGAATTCAGTCACTTTTCCTGTGACAGCCTCAGCCTTCAGAAATTGAAAATTGTTCCAAATATTACTCAACTATTGCACTTCTACAATAATTACTACTTTGACAATCTTAAGGCAGGAAGAAACCTCAGTTTAAAAAGTCTTCTGAAGAACTGTGCCTTCAAGTCTGCAAATATGACTGGTCACACACTTTTTCTGACTTGTACCCAAAGGCTCATTACGCTTCTATTCCTGACAGGGTCATATGGAGTGTCAGGATTTCTGAATTCTACCTGCGGTCTTAAAACAAACTGAAATAATCTCTAACCACAAAATCACTTCCTATGTCTTGTAACAAACCTAGTCAGATTTGGAAAACCTCTAGTTTGACTGTGAAAAAGACAACAAAGCAACACAGTTCTAAAATATCCTGCCGAGGGAGAATTAAAAATCTGAATGATCAACATTTGGTTCATATGCAAGATATTAATATTCTGATGAACATATTAGATTACATAAAGCTTCAAACTGGCTTTACACGCATAGGTATGTGAATAAGAAAGCATGCTCCTCTGTGTAAGTATGTCCATTTATAAAGAGAGCACGTATTCATGGATTAAAAAAAACCCCACAACAAACAACAAACAACAGAGAAAAACTCAGTACAGGGATGTAAGCAAGCTGCAGGGCGTGCCACCTAAGAAATCCTAAGATGTGGCTTTATTTCTTTTTCATTGCTTTCATGCTCTAACAGCCTTTCATTAAATGAGGCGGTCAGGACTCTGTCTGTAATACCCAGCCCAGCATGTGCCTTTTAAACAAATTCTGCATTTAGTTCACCTGCTCAAAACTCTATTTTGCTACTGTGCAGCAACAGCTCTATCTGTACCATATAAACAACAGAAGTATATAAAGCAGGCCATAGAAGGATGCTGATGAAAGCCTGCATTATCAACTCCTTCCAGAGCTCACTGTAGTAGCACCTTGAGACAGAGGTATGAATCTGTATGCATTGCTGTATAAATACCCTGAGCCTCCTTCTTCTGAATACAGACCTGCAGGCTCTAGAGAGCCACTCAGCTTCTAGCCTGCAGGTAGCTGAGTGGGTGGCACAGAAATCTAGCGCCTCTTCAATATGTATAACAACATTGCTGTACTTGCTTCCTGGAGCATATGCAATAGCCGCTGCAGTTTAGTGGAGCAATGGAGAGATATAATAAACAGCTGTGTGGTAGATACAGACAGAGCCCTGCTCAGATTGCTACAGGAGAACTGCAACATTTTTGTAGATGGCTGCTGACATTTGTTTGCATCATGTTTATGTTGCGTTTATCAATTCTATGAGTTTTTCCTAGTTAGCAGATAGTGTTCCTCTTGTCAAGTCTAACATGGTTTTCTCCCATTTCCTTTGAGATCGGTTATAGACGGAAACATGTATATAGCTGGGTGTAGCATGGGCATCGCCAGCAACATTCAAATCTCTCATGCACCTGACTGATGTGTCTTCTTATATGCCACACACTGGGCCCAGAATATCAAGACTGTTTTCTCCCTCCTTTGCAGTATGGTCTAGGGGAAATTTAATTTACAATTTTTCAGCAAGTGGAGGACCTTTAGGTCCTGCACCAGGACAATAATGTTCTACTGGCACATTTCTTGGTCCTTTTCAATAGCTAAAGTTTATTGGAAAATAATTACAAAATCAAAAGTATTTTACGGCCAGTGATGAGTAAGAGCACATGGAAAAGATGCAAGGGGTACTGTTTTGACATAACCAGCTGCGGACTGGCCACCTGAGCCTGCAGGCCTGGATTCAGGGACCCTGATGACTCCACGTACACATACTGGATCACATCCAGGTTGTACAGGCAACTTGTTTTCTGGCATTTGCAAATTAGAAAAGTGGAGTATCTCAGCGGTTTCAAGTTGAATGAGCATTTCTTTGTATTTCTCTACTTCTAAAGGGAAAGCAAGGTGGGCAAAAAAATTAATCTCACAGCATCCTACTGAAACCTTACTCACCAAGCCAGCTGAAATCTTTCTGGATGCACTATCTTTCTATAACTTGAACTAGTGGAAGAAGTGACAGCAGGTATATAACTAGCACAGGCAAGTTAACATGAGGCACACACAGATTTTTATAGTTATTTGCTAACTTTGAGAAATGCTGAGATTCATAAATCCTGGACCACATTTCCAGATCATTTGACCAGAAACAGACTTCTCTACTGGGTTTTGTCTTGTTTTGGTTTCTTTTTATGCTGAGAACTGCCTTCACGTCTGACTTTCACGGCCATGTATGAGCCATTCATTCATTGTCTCCAGACTGCAGACTCATTCTTAACTGTGCTATCTCAGTTACAGTTCTGCTAGCTTATTTTATGGATCCTAGTCTTTCATTTTTCTCCAAATAGCAAAAAGAGAAATTATTAGAAAGTAAGCTCCTAACTCTATCTCCCATCAAAATCAATAGAATTGTTATGAATCAAGGGATTTTTTTGTCCTGTCAGATTATTTAAAAGAAACATTCAGCTGGTAAACGGAAGCAAACATTTAGCAGCACATCCCATTTTAAACATCAGTTTCCTGAGAATAGCCAAGGACTTTTTATAATGAAAAGATAAAGGTGAGTGGCAGAATTAGGGAAAATGGAATAACACTGTACTGAAATAATAATTCTGGGCTGATCGTTTGAGTTTCAGTATAATGTTGATAAGAAAAAGTGTTAAAAACAAATGAAAAACATTTCAGACCACCTTTCAAAAACTAATGTAGATAATGCCAGTTACTCAGAGGATGAACAGAGTCTGTATCACTGATCCATCCTAACAAATCTAGCAGCAGTCACAAGAAAGACCAAGAAAGCAACTTGACGCAGCTGAATACAAATTTGGTATTTGTCAGAATCCATATGGACAATTATCCTTGGGTTGTTCCTATTGCATCTCTTGAGAATTTTTCTTTAGAAAAGTTTACAGTGGAGTACAGAGATACAACATTCCTGAGACTTTCTTGGGTTTTTTTTCTCCCAATAGACTTGGTTACTAAAAGCTTCTATTGGCCAGATATTGCTATTGCTATTAAAATTAATCATACTTTTTCTGTGTCTAAAGAGGAATAAAATATTGTATTAGGCACTCTCTATGCAATGAATAGAAGCAGTGTCTTTGTCCATAGGTGATGCCTCCAATACACATTACTGATGAAAACACCTTTGGTTGGTTGCATTAGCAGCTGGTCCCGTCACATACTGAAAATAATTAGGATCATCTAGTGAAAAGCTCTTACTGAAGCATCTGGTTGCATCCATTTTCCAGTTCTGTATGCTCAGGAGCAAGACAACACCACATTCTACAGAGCTACAGCTTGTTTAACAACAGACTGTTCTTTTAAAAGCTATGAAATATTTCGTGTTTCCCAATGTTTTCTTCTTGAAGGAGAAGAGGTAAAAATGAGGATCCTTCAAAGTGCTGGGATTATGAATTCTCAGCTCACAAATCCAGTTCTCCCCCCTGCAAACAGTATCAGAAACCATTTCTAAATAAACACATTTTAACTAGATTTATAGCCCTTTGTAAGAATTACAGGCAAATTACAACACAAGAATTCATTTTTCAGCAAGATTAGTCAGTATCATTATTGAACCTGGCATTCTGCCACCACTTGAAGATCAGGATTACTTATTTTTGTTGTTTGGTCACATGCAGTTTCCTGTGTATTTCCCATTATGTATCTCACCTCAGCTTTTCCTTTTCCAGTGAGTGCAGTCAACTCAGATAATAAACAGTAACAATTTAAGATGACAGAGTTCACTTTGAATAAAAGAATTAGCTATTGCAAACTGTTGCTAATTTTCCGCTTTTGAATATGTTTTGCAAGCTTTCATGGAAGTTTTAAGCTTAAATCTCCTCCATAAACTCTGTAAAGCTATAATTGGCTTTTTGCTCATAAAATCCCCACCAGTTTTTTTTTCCTTCTGGCTTGCAGGATTTGCAGGTTGCATTCTGCATTTTGTATGACTGCTGGTTTTATGCACATGGGGGTAGTTGACAATTACCTTAGTATTTGAATATATAAATCAGTACAGCTTTTCTGTATCAGCCAAGGAATTGCTTAAACTTCCTTGAATTAGTTCTTGCAAGGTGCTACCTCTTCAAAGCACCTCTGACCCCCTCTGGACAAATGGCTATTGCTCTGTATTTCCTGCAGCAAAGGTCAGATCTGCAGGAATCATCAAGCCACACCACCTGGAGATAAAGTGGATGGCAGTCCCGCTCCAATTACCTTGCAATAGGACTGCCTGACCAATTCTGTTGAATCAAAATGTTTTAAGCCGCCAAGACTGTGCGCATTCCCTGTTGTAGACAGCTTCAGTATTACCACCATTATTAATTCTGAAAGCAAAGGCACAGCAAGAGGGAACTAGCCTGAATAAATATCTATCTTCAGGATGGTAGAAAAAGATACTTTCCTTATCTCACATTCCCTCCTAATGGCTCATTTCCTAGGGAGAGGCCTTCAGACCTCTTGAAAGAAAAACAGTAGATGCCTCACCCCTTCTCACATAGGAGGTGAGCACCTAGCACGGCTCTTTCTACTCCCCAGCATATTGCTTTGCCTGGCCTTCCTCTTTCTTGCACACCCATAGAACCACTGTGGCCTGATGGGCAGCAACAGGTCCTGGGCAACATCTGGTCTCTGACAGATAATGGTTACCCTGACCTATGTTACCTGCTTTGTCTTGGAGCCAAGGCAAAGGGGCTGTGCTGGGAGATGGTGCAGTTTCTGCTGCTTGCAGGTTTGCTTGTTCACTTTGAATTCCCTGTGAGCTTTCTGGCAATGTTATTAAAATTACCAGGGCAACTGCTCTGACTGAAAATTAGCAGCAGCACCCCAGGTATGTCTGCACTAGTGTGGATGTGAACTGATTATTCCTGCTGCTGGAACACTTCCACCACAACTGGGAAAAGCACTATTAATTACATCTGCTATTCAACACACAAGATCACCAATTAAAAACCACCTATGAATAATCTCATTAACTGATGCAGGTCTTGCTTATCCCTGAATCACTTTCCTAAGAGCAGATGCCAGACACTTTATGAAAGAGTTTATGAGTCTACAGATTGAAGTCTAGAGGGAAATTCTTGCTGACCAGCCATAAGAGATAACATGCCACAGCTGCTGAGCAGCATGTCCTTAAAATATTCTCTACCCTTGATGCTGAAGGACACCGGAACCTTGTATAGGTCCCACACTTTCCTATCAAAGCTGCAGCAGATGGGTACTGCTTTTGCAGTACAGTTTGTTTAAGTAAACCAAAGGAGCTGACAATGCTTCATCAGCCAGTAAATGAAGATAAGAAATAACACAGCAAGTGCGGAATGGGTTGACAAGAAAAAAGATGGCCTCAGGGAACTGAACAGAAAACAAAGAAAAGGCGGCAGAGGAGGGAAATGACTGAAAAAGACGAAGAGCAGTGATTGCACCTAGCCAGCTCCATTTTTTTTCTTTATTACTTCAATCTAAAAAAAAAAATAATTTATCTATTTTTTTCAAAGCCTTAAATCATCCAAACAATTGCACTGCTCTAATTCTAGCCAAATGTCTCAAATGAAGGAAACCAAAGAGAAACCAATAACCAAACCCTGCGGCAAACCAGACACGACTGAAATGTTACTCACATAGTTATTCCCAAAGCCCTCCACAAACTGCTTCTGTACTTAAAATTAAGCATGTGTGCAATTACTGCAGCATCAGGAGCTAAGTTTTTTATTTTTTAACTTTGCAAGATTTAGTTCCATCACAACAAAAGAGCACAGCCTTGAGAAAGGAAAGTAATCTTGATTTTCAGCCTTTTAGCTGTTATGGTTAACTTCTGAAATACAGGCAGAACAGATTTATCTAAGAGCCTTTGAGAGGCTACTGAGTTCATACTCAGACATCAGCATTCAGGTTACATGGAAGCACAAGCCCCAAAGTTCTCTCCTGCAGATCTTGCTGGAGAGCTGTAAATCATCAGCTTCCCTGACATGCGCAGGGTACAGCATAACAATAGCAGCTACAAATACTGCTCACACCATTTATTTCTCAGCTTTGTCTGTGCCATTTCTGTGATGTGTGTATTAATGAAGCCCTGGAATTGTATTTTGTATCTTAGAAATGCATTTTAAACCAAAGGTTAGTAGGAAAAGAAAAAAACTACATGATCTGAAACTCCAGAAAGTTCTATACAATTTCACAATTAGAAAAGTTAAAATAGAGAGATTATACACTTCTGTTTATAAGACACAGAAAATAATGAGCCTGCAGGATTCTCTATCAGTTTTATCCAGACTGCAGAAGCATGTGGAAGGAATTCACTGGGAAAATGTAGGCTAATTATGAAGCACAAGCTTATGAGAATTGACTGCATTGTGGGGACACGTACCCACTTGAGAAGCTGGTTATCAATATTAGGAAAGTTATAGTGCCCCTGTGTATTTTTCTTTCTTAGCAGCAGCAGAACCCTACTAAGGAAAAAAAAAAAACAATGGTACAGTTTTTGTCTTACTACCATGAAAAAGCTAAAATTAAACTGAATAGATATTTAAAAGCAAAGAAGGAAGGGGTGATCGCCACATCAAATATAAAAGTACATTAGTCAACCAAAGCCTTTCTGCACATACTGCAGACATACAGGCCACCCTGGCAACTACAGCAAGATACACTGGGCATTAAGCAGGCAAAACCCCATATTTTCAATACTCTACTTCGTGGAATTGTTGAATGGTTGGGTTGGAAGAGACCTTAACAATCATTTAGTTCCAAATCCCTGCTGTGGGCAAGGACACCTTCCACTAGATAAGGTTGCTCAAAGCCCCTCCAACCTCACCCTGAACACTTCCAGGGATGGGGCAAGAATTTCCTTGCATATCTGATTTTAATTTCTTTGAGAATATTATTTTAATTCTCCATTATTTTTTCACAATTTCAGCCCTCAAATTGCTATTTGCGCTTAAAGCCAGAGCAGAGGAATCTGATGTTACTCCTCTGAATCACTAGGTACCTGTTACACAATTCACTCTCTCCCCTTTCCTATGCAGTGGCATAATTTTTCTGGGTGATTATGAACTTCTCCTTTCTGGTTCACTTGGTACCCAGTATACAATTTCTACATAAGCAAAGGCAGAAATAGCTGTCCAAACACCAACTTAATCCGCTCTGTCACACTAACCCCTGGATGGAAAGGCTAGATGCTATTCAACAAGCTGAAACGCAAGGTCCTGAGTGCTGGTGGGAAAACCCAGTAACACTAATACAAAATAAGCATAATTTCTGCAGAAATGTAGGCTGCTGTGGATCATAAAGAGAACAGAAGTCATTGAGACCATGCTGTTTGTTGTCTGGGGTATATAAAGAGAAGGACAGTGATGATATAGAGACCTGGGTACATCTCAGAGTGCCTTCCTCCACAGCGAGGTTACAGCCAAGAGGGTGGACCCAGCCTCACTGAGTGACCAACCTGCAGTGTCCTCCAGCCCTACACATGAAGTGTGAGCCTAGGCATAGCAACCAACATACACTTCACTGCTGAAGAGCCACGCAATCTCAGAAGACTGCAGTAGGTTCCTCTTTCACTGCAGCAGTTGGGAAACGAGCTGCACACATTCAGCACAGGTAAGGTCATAGCCGGACTAGCTGTCAATAACAATGTGGACCATCTGGACAGAATGCAGAGGAAAACACTGAGAGTGATAGCAGTCTAGCAATAGGGATCTACAAAGAGAAATAAAAGGGATGCAAAAAACATGGAATGGAAACAGAGGTGAAGAAGTTAACAGTCTACCAAAACATGAAAAGTTGCTGCAAGGGGGAAGGTGATAATGGTCTGCAATCCATGGGGGGAAGGATAAAAGAACTGAGCTTTAGTCACAGCTAGGCAGATCCAGGTTTGATATTTGTGATGAACTATTCATCACCCTGACAGGTGGCTATGTGACAACAGTGAGCATAGGTGTAGTGCAGTTAAAAGTTTAGAACACTGGCAGCACTCAAAGACAAATGAACTTCCCACAGATGCAACTTCCCTTTCATGTATTCTACTTAGAAAGACTGACTACACAACTAGCAATTTGCACAAGAGCTTGCACTGCCAAATGACTTTTCAGCTAATGATGCCTGCCTTCAATGAAGACGGGCAAGTCCAGAAGGAGGAGCATGTGGTCATCTGAGCAGAAGCCTAGATTAGTAGAGGTGGCCTTCCATTTCAGCCTACTGCTAGTCTTGATGAAGCACCGATGCTCCCTACTACTAGTGAAGAGCAGTGTTCCCTGTTTGCTTTTCTTTCCCTGGTTGCTGGGCAACCACAGAGTCTTTCACATCTGTAAATGCAGCAAATATCTTATTTTGAGCCATTTTAATATTCAGCCTGGTGAAGAGCTGATTCATCGGCACTTTTATTCAGATGGGTATAATTAAACTTTGCACTCTAGTGTAAGCCTCTGAAGTTGGTAGTGTGTTGAAATTACAGGACAAGAAACAAGAGTAGGAAAAAACACAGGTTGAGCATTGTTTGAAATGGGACTAACAACATTGCTCATTCTGCATCCTCACATAGACCAGGCCTGTATCACAATGGCACTTTACAGAATGGGATTTCTCAGATATATGAATGAAATTTTTTTGCATGCAGAAGTATTTCTATCTGGAAAACGTGTGCAAGAGATGAAGAAACATAAACGGTACATGACTGACGTAACAGTCATGACTACATTAATCAACAGTGTAAAACATGCATAATTTCAATCCTGTTTATAATCTCTCAATCCTGTTTATAATCTCTTGAAAAAAAATGGACAAGCCCAATTAATAGCCATGTGGATGCATGCTTCTACCACTACATGGCACCAATTGTGTGATCAACTGCAGTGTTATCCACTGTCGATAACCTCACCTACAATACAGTAAGTAATCCAGCTCCACCAGAGCTCATCCCAAAAGTATTAGCAGATGTTTTGTGGTAATCTTGCTGCAGTAGTGTAAGATTTCACTCTTTCCAGTTCTTTTTTTCTACTGTGCTACCTGCTCTACCACACAGCAGTAGAGGGGAATGCACACTTATGGCTGACATTCCCATGCAAAGGTCTGGTTTTAAGCATCTAAACTGAAACTGCCAGTGACACTGGGTTTGAGTAAAGAAAGTGCACTGCAAATGGGACTGTGCTGCAGAGGTTTACTAACAACTCTTAACAAGTCTGCCACAGTGTAGGAAGCTATGAGTGACAACATCTAAAACTTCTGCACAAGATATGTCTAAGATATGCCCTAAACCTCTTACAACTGCCCAGTAAAAGTTGCAACAGTCACTGGTTTGAAAAGGTGAATGGAAGATAGGGATGACTGGTTTTGTTTGCTTGTTTAAAAAAATCATTTAAGCCATCACCACTTCCCTCAGGTGTACGGGGCTCTTGGCTGATCAATTTGTGTTACGCAGTGCTTTTGAAATCCCCTTTCCGCACAATCATAGCCCTTGGTGTTGGCTGCTCTGCAAACCATTGGAATCCTACCACTGCCGTTTACAGGAACAAAACTAGATCAAGGAAAGAAGCTGTAAGAAACATTCTTTTCCCTTTTATGTTTAAGTCGTCCAAGATGATGCAGGACACTAAAGCTTCTTGACATTTTTCCTGTGATGTTGTGTACTATGTGTCAGGTCTTCTTCATACAAGTCCACTTTAATGAAAGATTAAGTCAGATTCAGACAATCCACAAAAACATGAGAAAATGTTTCAAAATGCCTCATGTAAGGAAATTAAAAAAAGCTCAAAAAAAAGAAAAAGAGAAAAAAAGCTATTTAAGATTTCAGGTTGTGACCTCATTAATCTACATGAAACATAGAATCATAGAATAATTAGGGTTGGAAAGGACCTCAAGATTATCAAGTTACAACCCCCCTGCCATGGGCAGGGACACCTCACACTAAACTATGTCACCCAAGGCTCTGTCCAACCTGGCCTTGAACACTGTCAGGGATGGAGCATTCACAACTTCCTTGGGCAACCCATTCTAGTGCCTCATCACACTCACAGTAAAGAACTTCCTCCTTATAGCCAATCTAAATTTCCCCTGTTGAAGTTTTAACCTACCCCTTGTCCTATCACTACAGTCCCTAATGAACCTCCAGGCCCTCCTCAGCATCCTTATAGGCCCCCTTCAGATACTGGAAGGCTGCTATGAGGTCTTCACACAGCCTTCTCTTCTCCAGAAGCACATGAAGTGCACCAAAACCTTACCAAAGGAAGATTTATGCTGCTGACCTTGGGATAAAGAGAAACAAATAGAGTAAGAATCAAGCAAAATATTCCTAAAAATCATTTCCAAATAGATTTTTGAAATAGAAAATCTAAGTTCCTCAACAAATAGCAAGACAAAAAATAGGCACATGTAATGATTGTACTAAGAAGTAGGAGTTTTATAAGTGATCTCAATTGGTTGATCAAAGAACTTTACATTATTGTATTTCATTCTAACAATTACCACCCAGAAGATTCTCCTCTAAAGCAAAGTTGACATTTTAAAACGTAACTACAAGTGCACATTTGAAATTGCAGTAAGAACTAAAGCCCTTGATTAGAAACACATTTTAGCTAAAACCTGCGCATTTTATTTCAAATATTCTTCTTCAGAAAGTTGCAGCTCTATTAGAAGCAGCGATTGCCTCAAAAACCCCAAACACATTTTTGACAACATGCTCAATTTTTTCTAAGTGACAATTTCTCACAAAACTCACAAGCTCAGAGGTTATGACCTTTTCCATAGAAAACTTGAATACTTAAAAGTGACTGGACTGCCTAGTAAATACAGCAGTATCTTTGTCCTTTGTCGTATCAATGTCTAGAGTAAAATATCAATAATGCTATTATAGAATGATGGCATAAGTAACCCATGTTGACAGTTTTGAGAAAAAAAAAAAAAAAGACAAACATTCAGGCACACAAGCTTTCTAGCTCTCAAGAGCAAAAATACCAAGCTAAATGGAGATTAGCTGTTACGAGTTACTAGTCTAGGTTAACTGGATATATAAAATGGAGATATATATATAGGCTGGTGACAGCAGAGGACAGTGTTCACAGAGGAGGCTGCTGTAGAAATCAGTCCTTCTAGGGAACACAAGAGACAGGGAGAATCACTGTTGCTAGAGTCTAGTGTACTAAGAGGCTAGTTGGGGCAGTTTGAGGTGAAGCCCAGTAAAGAGACATGGATTTGTTTTAACCCAGTGAAGAGACAAAGATTTATGTCCTAAACTTGTCTTCTGAAGCTATTTCAATGTCTTCAATCCACTCTCCTCCTATCCTTGACAGGAATCCTTTGTATCATTTTGCAAATGGCAAAGAGGCAGATCTAAAATACAAGCAACATCAAACAAAACCTGAATTATTGGAGCTTTTGACTTTCATGCCCATAGCTCTAAAGAGGGTCCTACTCCTGAATAGGATCACATTTTTTCAGGATCTCCTGACAAAAGCATGCTTTTCCATGCCCTCACCATGCTAGACAGGAAACAGCCTTTTGTCATTGGGGCCCCCAACTCTCAGACACAACCAGCAGAAGAGAGGTCTCCAGGTTTGTATAAGGGTAGCTATCCAAGTCCTGCCCCGTATGGCAGAAATCAGGGAATATACTACATCAATCATCTTCCCTGATCTTTGAAAGAAAGGTCGCTGAAATGAAACACGAAACCGCGCTCTGCCATCTCTACATTTCCCACTGTTTCTTTAACATATTTTTTTCACAGCACTGAAACTAAGCCACAGCAGAGGCTCTTGCATATTATGTTGCAATACTTCGAGGCCTAATTTACTGCAAAAATGACTTGATTATTA
This sequence comes from Psittacus erithacus, assembly GCA_009867235.2. Lineage (NCBI taxonomy): Eukaryota > Metazoa > Chordata > Aves > Psittaciformes > Psittacidae > Psittacus > Psittacus erithacus. The sequence goes on from WYDI02154163.1 coordinate 19,853, forward strand.
GTTAGGAAGTGAACTAAAGTAATAGGGAACCTCTGCAAGGTTGCAGTAAGAATAACATCTGGTCTCAACCAAGACAAAGAGGTATGCCACCAGTCATGATTATGGGTAAGAAGTCATTATTCATTAAATTAAATGGCCTGGAAAACAAAGCAAGCTTGGCTATTTGCAGCCAATGTGTAAGGAGGCTCACTCCTCCCTTAAGTTGCTCAGGCTTTCAATGTCCTTGATCCATTTGCTTTGTGTCAGCCTATGCCACCTGGATATAAATCTTTTCTAGCTTCTACTCCTTACGCTGCCTTTTAATAACTTATAAGACTCTGCAGATAGGCACAACTTATTTATATGCCTGCAAAAGTGCAGGATCTATTTTTTAATCATGCCATTGGTATTACACATCAACTCTTCCGCAAGGAACTTCCCTGCACAATGCAGGGCTCAGTTGCATTACAAAGGATGTGGAGACTGCCAGCAGACCAAAGACATACAACTCTAACAAGCATTTCCTTCTCATAGGTGTGATGTTTCATAGGCAGAAAAAAACATGAAATATTATCCTGAACATGTTTCTCTCAAGCAACATTAATTCTGATAATCTATGTGGAAAACAGGAGAATCACAGTCCTTTTACCGTTTCCAGAGACACGAATCCTAAACTAAGTGTACATCAGTGTTGTATTTCTGTCTTTATTTTATTTCTTAATAAAGACAAATAATATTTAAGTGAATGTTCATTTCTGTTACAAGCTGGTCCCCTCCAGCCACCTACTACAAATACATTTTTTCCTTTGGGCTCACTCAAGTTTGACAACATAACACAGAAATGGTGTCCAGAAACAAACAAAGTATATATTCAGTTCAATTCAATCATTGCACCAATTGCCTTAGTCCCAGGATGGGCTGATGATGCAGGAACAGTCACATTTTTCCCCATCAGTATATTCCATTGTAAATTCATGTCTAGTATTTCTCCTACTCACAGACCACCCTCAGTCCTGCTGGGTCTCAAGATTTTCCTCTTTCTAACAAATATCTGTGTTGAAAAGCACTTTTACAAAGCTGTACTAAGTAAAACTCTTACAGGCATGGATGTAACCTAGCAGTTTTCCAAATTCAATTTTTTTTTTCTGCTCATATTTCTAAATGGTTTTGGTCCTTTCATATTATTTCACTATCCCTACTGATGTTCTGCAGAATTAGTGTTAAATGTGCAACTGCAGCAGTAGCAGATTACTTGCTCCAGTGATTCCTCTCCCCATTTAAATGGAGGCGCTGTGCTAAACTTCATTTTGATGAAAATATACCATTCCTTTTAAATCAGGATTTCCTATCGTTTGACAGCAACTAGAGAACAACTTAAGCACTTTTGCAGACAGCGTCCTTTTAAAATATTGGCTGTTACAGCAGTAATTGTTTTGTGTTACCTAATTAGATCACCTTCACAAGTACCAATGACTCTGTAATAAGATTAGAAAAAACCCCAACCAACCAAATAAAAAACAAACAAACAAACAAACAAAAGACACCAAGCAAACAACAAAACACCAACCAACCAAAAAAACCCTACCAAGTTCCAGCAAAACCAAATTTGGCAATACTGTAATCTGACTGCACTTCAGAACTACATCCTCCGCATCCCCTTGACCTGGTTCATAATTAAAATATGTTAAGTCATGAAAAATAAACAGTTTCTTTACACTATTTGCAAGTAGATGAATTCATCAGTTCTAAAACTTAATTACGGAAGTTCTACACAATAGTTTGGGTTGGCATCTGATAAATATTTAATTAAGCAAGGATATTAAAGCTTGAAATTACATGTAAAGAATAGTACTGCTGGGAAAGCATAATGATATCAACACTCCTATGAGGCAAAGAAGTAATTTAGAATCCAGAGCTTGACATGCAGGTCAGAACTTCTGGTTGCATTAATAGCACAGATGCATTGAAACTAAAGATCAACAACATCATCAGTTTCTGATGTCTGAAGCCTGTAAGAGAGAATCAGGAAGACTGTAACAAAAGTGATCATAATGCATAAGATCCACTAGGATCAAGAGGACAAGTACGTATCTGCTTTTCTGAAAACAGACAGATTTGGGTGCATACCTAACTGCTTCCACAAGAAAATTGCTCTATGAATATACCATTGCCTGCAGAAGAAAATTAAATAAAAAGATCAAACAAAAATCCTATACAGTAAGCCTTAAGACATTAAAGAAAACAAAGGAGGAAGAACTAAGATTAGGAAAGCAATAGACAAGAACTTCCAGGTGAAAATATAAATGAAAGCTTATTTTATTTTTGTTTCAGTAATTAAATAGGTCACCTAAAAAGTCTGTTAGAATTAGATATGACCCCATCTTTCCCTGTTAATTTAGAAAAGATCTTACATCCCAGGTCTTCCATGTGCCTTAATAAAAATAAAACTACCTATGCTTTATGTAAGACAGAAACAGGAAGAGGGAGACAAACAAAGTGCTAGGAAAGATGCAAAATATAGCAACAGAGCAAAAATATTTAAAAAGGAAAAAGAACAAAATGAGTGTCAGATAAACACACACAGTCAATTTATTGTAGTGACAAAGGGAACAAAAGGCAAAGAATTCAATGAGAAACTATAAAAGTTAATTGTTCTATGGAATTTTTTTCTTTTCTTATTACATCAAATAATGTTACAATTTATCTTTGAGCAGCATGGAAAACTGAAGATGAGCCACATGGTTAAATATATTTAAACAATCACCAGAAATGTTGATATTTTTATCCAAACTCTAACTCTCAACCAAACTTTTCTCACTGTTCACAAAGCATTGCAGTGATGTGGCCAAATATGGTCATCTCTGAGTTCATGAAGGATATTTCTCTTTTGCATTAAATATAGCTCTAGATTCCTCATGCTTTGCTGGATAACTGGTAAATAATAAGAGCATGAAATCATGAGAAAATAAAGCACAGTGGCTTCTGACAACAGATGGGATAGTGTCTCACTGTGAACAAATTCTTGCAGTGCTTTTGAGGGTCCTTCAACCAAAACAATGGTTGAATGATCTCCCTGACCATTCTTATGGAGAGCAAGAAAAAAACCAAATCAGACCACACAAAAAAACCCCCCAAAACAACAACAACCAAACAAAAACCACAAAAACAAGCCCCCCCCCAAAAAAAACCCCCACAAACAACCAAACCCACCCCTTCCACCAAATAAACCTAAACAAACAAACCAAAGAAAGAAGAAGAAAATGAAGGAGAAGATAATAGAAATCCTGACCTGATTCCGTTTCTGAGATGGAGAAGTTATAAAGCTAGGATGTTATACAGGCAAAAGCTGTTTTTCCTTGGACTTCACTATTAACTCTCAAACCCTGTTATTTTCACCCTTGGAAGATCAGGCATGACTATGTACAAGGATCAGTAAATCAAGAGAAGAGAAATAACTTTAGGTCATTTGACTCCAGTTTAAACAGGAGACAGAAGACTATGGTTTAAATGATCAAGGCTGCCACAAGAGGTGAATCCAGAGGCTGACAGGGCAACCCACTTGCAGCCTTCCCACTGCTAGCTCCAGGAGATGAGCAGTGCCCTGATCTGGCAACCATTTTCTCCATCTTAAGAGCTGCATAGACTACGCAGTGTCTCCTTGACCATCGCCACTCCTAGCCCTAGTAGCAACATCTACTTCTGCTTCCTCTCCCTTTTTGTGTTTTATTAATAAAAATTAAAGGAGGAAGCTTGAATATTAATTAAATAATGTGAAAAGAAGGAGCTGGGGAAGGCAAGGGAAGTATGGGCAGCTATTTGGACAGAGCATTTCACTCTTTCTTGGAGGCATCAAAGGATCTGGGTGAACACTGCCCTGTAGTGCACTGTCCATGGACGAGAATTTTGTCATTCTATGACAAAAACACAGAATCATAGAATCATTAAGATTGGAAAGGACTTTTAAGATCATTAAGTCCAATTGTTAACTGACACTGTCAAATCCTCTGCTAAAGCACGTCCCAAAGTGGTCCAGTGCCATGTGGGCTGCTTCCCAGTGTCAAGACATCAGTTCATGTCTGAGTGGAACAGAAGAAAAAGGAAATTGTGTGAGCAGAGTACAGGCATGCAGAGGTGTTTCCACAGAACTATTCAGAGGGAGCTGCCTGGAGTTCACGCAGCCCACTGAGGAGGAGCGTGGGTGATTCCCAGGCAGACTTGCAGATATTTGTTTGCTAAGGCACAGCTGGCATCTGCCCCAGTAGGGAAAGCCACCATGATCAGTACCACTTGAAAAGTACAGGAAACAGTGTGAGCAAGCAAAAATGTACCTGTTCTCCTCACATACTTTTCAGACAGCAGATGCCTATGGACTTGACAAGTTAGAGCCTACACCAAGACTAACACCAGCAACACAGCCATTCTACCTAAATGTCTTGTTCCTTTTCAACTTCAGTAGTTCCTGGGTCAGTGAGGTCCACAATCGTATAATAAGGGTGCAGAAAAGAAACAAACTAAACCCCCAATCAGTCTTTTCATGAATGCTTGAAAATTGCTGCATGATCATTTCATTAAGTATCAAATGATCATTGAGTATTTCTCTATGACAAAGACCAGACTATAATTTGTTTATAGGTTTATAACATAGCTTCATTTTTCTCATATTATCTTTTCCTAATTAGTGTTTCTTCAGATGAAAGCTGCATTACAGTTCTGATCATACATAGCTTTTCTTAAATTACTTAAAAAAACCCCCCAAAATATAAAAAAACCCCAGCAAGTTGTATAAGGATATACAGTTATTTAAATGTTACGCAGTTTACTCAGATTCTTAATTAGTAATAGAGTTGCTGCTTAATTTTATTGATGTTATGGTTTTATCATGCTTGGTTTGGATGAAAATAGCAATTTGATATAGGCGTTGCAAAACCAGCATAAAATTTTGCTGTTACTTTTAATTAAACTATCCTAAATGGATTCTTTAGGGCAAAAAGCTGGTTTATGTAACATATCTTGAATTTTAAAGTAGTTCATACTACACAGAAATTAATTTATTGTAAAAAACTGAATTACGATAATGGTCTGTGTCAGTCACTGTCCCATCCACGAGCCTAGCGCTGATGATTCTTTAAACAAACAAAATAATTAAAAAGAATCCAAAATTACAAATTGCATCTTCATTCACAGACCAGAAAAGAAACTTGTTTTTGTAATCTGATCTCCTGCTTCTGAGATTACCCATCTGATTTATTCAAATCAAGAGAAAATGCTTTCCACTCCCCCAGAAAAAAACCTACAAATACCAAAAGTGGGCTCAGCCATTCAAAACCAATGCAGTTCTGGTTAAAAAGCCAGGGACCTCTACCTCTTTCATGATTGAGACTTCTTATACCTGCAGCAGCAAACAAAGCTGTTACACTGATATGTTCTAAAAACTCACTTGGAATAATGGGAATACACTATAATGTATTTACTTAGGCATAATTAAAGCCCTGTAAATTTTCATAATGAGACTTATACTTAAGAATTTTTTTCATAGCACTTTAAATAATGAAAGTTTTTTCATTATATATCTATATAGATATATAGTATTAATGTATAAAAAGAAAACCAAAATTACTGCAGTTTACTGTGTCCATCATTAATGAGCCTAAGATTCAGGCAAAAACACACTGCACTGGAGTTGAGGAATGATTCAGTTTTGTTTAAGAAAGTGAGATGATTCAACAAACTTCCAAAGGCAGAAGCAAGACATGGAACACAGAGTCCCCTAAAAACAATGGGAAATCCCAGGACTGCTTCAGGCTTTTGCAAATCTTATCCTTGTTGTAAAAGGAGGAAAATGAAATGCAGTGATGCTAACCAAACAAGTCTTTTCACTTTGCCTAGACAATGGTAATATTCCACTCTCAGCTGTTACATCAGAATGCTTCTGAATTACAGCACTATTTCATCACTGCACAGCTCTTTATAAATTGCCTCAGGAGGCATTTATAAGGAGAAATTTTCCAAGAAGTTAATTCTTGGGGCAGTGTGCTCTGTTCCCCATGCAATGCATAAATTGAATTATGGGATAAATCATACAGGAGGGAGGCATCAGCAGCAATAACCAGAGATGGAAGAGACCATCATTCAAGCTGTTTACTTCCCTTGCTGGGCTGCTGCTGTTTCCTGCACATACCTGTTTGCAGGCCAACTCACCAGGTGTTAAGAAAAAACACTGTCAAGAATAGCACTGAATGTAGTTCCCTTTCTCTTGAACTTAGATTCACGCAGAATACAGAGATGGCTTTAGTTTGCTTATAAAAGGAATAAGACTCTTGTCTATCCTGTCACTATTCACTTTATGTCTCAAAGTCTGAAATGCGCAAGGCTTGACGCTATTGATTTATGTTCCTGCACTTCCCACTTCCACCCTGGGAGAAAAAACAGCTCTGTCGAATACTTCTTGGTAATTAACACGATATACTTTTTCTGAACGCACTGGCCACCTTGCAACCAGTGAAACAAAATGAAATAAGGAAGTCTGTAGAAGAGCCAGGCTGCAGAGCAGTGTGCAGGTAAAAGATACAGACTGAGGCCTGCTTTGAAATCACTCAGGTCACAACGTGATCATCACATCTCCCCAGAGCTGGCATTTAAAAGTCCAAAACTACCCTGCAGAACAGATGAAAAGAGAAGTGTTCTTTTGCTAGTCATTATCTAATAAACTTCTATGGCAAATCCAAACACCCCATCTCATATTTATAGATGTTATAAACAGGAAAGTTCTCTCAATTACCTTTTTCTGTTAGAGAAAGAGAAACATTTACGCAACTGCTACAGATGTCTTTTTTCCAGCAAAATCAGGAGAACCCAGATGTTTTCTTTGTCTGATTCTGTGAGCTAGTACCTAATAAATATTAAACTACACATAGGCCATCCTTCCCAGCCATGTTACAACATATGCCATTTGGCTGGTTTGCAAGCGTGCATCCTCCTAATGCCAAACAAGAACTACCCTGATTCTTGGCAGTACCATCAGTGGTCATAACTTATTAATATTTATCATGGAATCATAGAAGCATAGCATGGTTTGGGTTGGAAGGGACCTTAAAGATCACCAAGTTCCAAACCTCTTGCCATGGGAAGGGACAACTTCCACTAAACCAGGCTGCTCAAAGCCCCATCCAACCTGGCCTTGAACACTTCCAGAGATGGGGCATCCACAGTTCTCTAGGCAACCTGTTCCAGTGCCTCAGTACCCTCATACTGAATAATTTTTCCTAATATCTCATCTAAATCTCTCCTCTGCCTGTTTAAAGCCATGCACCCTTGTCCTGTCACTACACACCCTTGCAAAAAGTCCTTCTCCAGATTTCTGGTGAGGTCCCCTTTAGCTATTGGGGGAGCTATTATCCCCCGATTTATCTATTACCACAATTCATATTGTGGTAATGTTCAGAATCCAGCTATTATATCCAGTATTACAAACAGTAAAAGCATTATTATTTAGAGCACTTTCAACCAATCGCATACAAGCTAAACAGGATAAAAGGACGGTATAACAAGAACAGGACTGGGGAGAAAAGACAGTGGCAAAAATCACAGTATATACCAAATCTGTGGCCCAGCTGGGAGTGATATTCAATCCTTATTCCTGTTATCAGGTCATAGGGGTTTTTTATAGGTAGCACAGAAGAGAAACTTTGAAGAGGTGCTTCCAGTATGTGAAAAAAACTAGCGTGGGAGAAAGGGTTTAGGTATAACATGCTGCAAATACATATGAAAGCATGACAATAACAAGAGTTTCAGCTATACAATTCCATTTAAAAAGAAGATTCAACAGCACACAAATACATTTAAAACCAATGTAATTCTAAATTACCTTAATAAAACCTTGAGTAAGAGAAATGCTAGAGAACTCCATTGATGCTAGAATAATTAGACCCTTCTTGTTCACATCGCACAACTCTTCAACTTTTCCTGTACTGCGAAATTTATTGTGGAAAACGCTTTTATTTAGATTCCCTCATTTAATCTGCTTTAAGAAATCTTTATAACACATAAGAAACACATATCTGATCTGGTAACATTTCTTGTAGTCAACATTATGGTCAACTTATGTCTGTCTTTAAAAGGCACTAAATACCTACATATTATAGTAAATAAGGTTGAGACTTTTTTCCATTTTTTTAAAAAATTTTACTGCTACACATTCAGTGCCTATGGCTTATTTTTTGATGGATTATTTTTATGTCATAAAATTAATTATATTAATATTAATATTAATGTGCAATGAAATGTATCTGCATCTCTGAATGTATTATCACACTTTAGATTTCCTTGCACTATCTTAAAGTAATTTTTTTACCATGACAAAGGAATTCCTGGCCAATGCACAGTGGTAAAACTTGGGATAGGAAGGCATGACCGGGAACATGTCTCAGGATAAGCCAAAAGCCATTTTACTGCTCACTTTTTGGTGTGTTACAGAGTCCTCACAATGACGCAGATGATTAACATAACCTGAGTCATTCAAACCAGTACAGGTGCTCTAATGTTAGGAGAAAAAAGTGTTTCCAGTTAACATTAATAATGTTAAGTTCTTCATACTTTCTTAATTGTTTTTGATCTTGTCTTTTTAAAAAGCATCTCAATTTTATTTGAATTAATTACTTCAGCAAAGAATTTCGAACTACTAATATATTACAGGCATTGTAAAAACAAGTGTCCTTGCCTTACTAACCACGCTTGCTATTAGCATGTCATTTTGTATTGACACTTTTATCCCAGTGAGTATCAACATGTGCATATGGCTTCATGTCAGTCTCAGTTAATAGTCTGCCAGAAGGTAGTTCTTATTTATTTCCTTTTTCAGTTGCAATAATCTTGAAGCATGTTGTAAGTCTGTTAAACTTGTTAAATCTGTCTAAACAATTTATTCAGTTCCTGTACTGAAAATACCAGTAAGACTGAAGTGAGACAATTCACTTTTGACTTCATCTTCAGACATGGAAACTTTGTTTTTAAGCAGCTGCCACATTTCACTTTTTCAAAACCCTAAAACACTGCGTGCTGCTGGTTAGGAACAATCCTATAAGAAGACAAGGGAGTTCAAGCACACGTTCAGAGAACTGAAAATCTAAACTCCACCAAAGTCAAACTTGTAAAAGGATGATACAGGGAGACAAAATAAGTAAATTTTTTGCTTACACTTTACATTCAAAGATCTATCTGCGCTTTTCAACAGTTTAAGTATGTACCAATTTGGTTTTTACTTAATGGAGATGAATACCCATGTGATTGGAATATACACTTTTGTATAGGCCTCCTACTTTCAGAAAAACATAAACAATTTAATTTGAGACACAGACCAAGACCAAAATAGGACCGTCTTCCGCTGATGCTTATGAAAACTAGAAGTCTCCATCTTCCTATATGGGAAAACTATATGGGATGTCTAGTATCAGCATAGTTACTCTTTATGTTTTCAAGATACAGAAATACTTTAGGTTAAACTCCTTAACCTGGATCACCTGCTTGTGTTCCTATTTCAGACAAGTTTGTTATATATAAGGCATAAAGGGGGATGACATCATGTTCTGATATTTATTCGTTGATACTTTAGTAGCTAAGCTTTGCTCACTGCTCAGCAAAACATTTCATTATCAGTTTGTTTTCATCATCTAATCCTGCTCTACCTTCTCAGTTATGCAAGAATTCTGAAGTAAATCAATGACAATCTTATCAATAAAGTCCACTGATACTTGCATGGCCAAATATAATTATTCCATATCATTTATCATAACTGGCACAGTATTTTTTATCTCGTGGTTTTAATACACATAGGCAAGCCACTGAATTATTTTAAGGTTATACCTGAATCTATAAGACATCAGCTGCCAAGATATTCAAACCCAGAATTTAAAAATGCTCACTCCGATTTTTACCAGCAAACTCTTGGGCATCAGAAAAAAAAAAACCAAAAACTTTCTAAAGAGGTTTTCTCATAACATCTTCTCAAAGTTAACTTTGCTTTCTATTAAAGCCTGAATAACAATTAGATGGACCACAACTCACAGCAATCATGGTAATTGCTATGTTTCTATCCCAAAGGGACACCACTGCAAGGAGTGCTATAAGTGGTAATGAGCTAAGTCTTACTGTTAATAAGTTTAAATTAACAAGAGTACCAGCTGAGAATAAGCACATCTGATCTGGGCTTTGGAAAATGTACTAGTTGAAGTGGTGTCCTGAAGTTACAATATCCTGCCTGTGGATCTCAGATCTTACTGAATAAATAGTCATTTTAACTCAAACTTTCTCATTATAAGTGTATTGTCACCTTATTTCAAATTATACTTTCTTCCATCACCTGCTCAATATTATGCATCATAAATGTCATAAAAATTTCTTCAGTATTTTGAAATAATTTTGCATGCACATTTCCACTTCTGCATTAAAAAGACATGCCTCTGAATTTTGTTGAATACCTAAGCCAGTGATCTGAATACACTGTGGGTGCTTACAGACTTCTTAGAACAACAGCTAAAGATGACTAAGGTTTAGTCATAGGAAAATAGCGCAAATTTCTTTTCTTATGCCTTCCCTCTACTTTTCCCTACATAGGTTTATCTTATTTCTTCTGCCCAGGTGAAAAGCATACTACATAGCCTTTCATATCAAACTTCCTTTCTCATTTTTCCATTTCTCTGTGAACACCACCCAATGAGCGCTATATGCAATTTGAAATAACTGGTTGTCTAACTACATTATTCACTGCAGCAACTGTAGAAAGGACTGAATTAAGTCTTCTGTAAAATGCCTTAAATGAACAAATCCATAGCTGTGATATAGACAATAAATTCAGTGCAAAACTGATGGGCTTTTTACAAGCAAATGAATTAAATTGTTAGAAAGGGAGGGGGGAAATGAGCTGTAAGAACAATCAGTCAATGTAAAAAAACCATCCAAACATGTCAGTGTGGATCATTACATAATATTCTCTCAGGGTACTTGTTAGGAGAAAACTCAACTGTTTCTGTTCAGGAATAGTTTTCTCAAAAGTAACACTTAAATCCCAACAATGCCAGCTAACATTGCACACATATGCATTTGGTTTGCATGTGCAGGAATTGTGTTTGTATTAAAAGCAATGAAAAAGTACAGCAGTGTAACATCAGCACTACACTCTTGACTTGTATATGTGTTATTCTGCATGCATATAGGCTCAGTCACTAAGCAAAGGAAAGAGAGGACTGTGGATTCCAGTATTGTCAAGAACAGTTTATCTGGAAAGGAGCGGGGAGAAAAAAAGGGTACCTTTCTCAGCCAAATTCATAGTATGTAGCACATCCGGAGAGGGCACAGGCCACATCAACATGTTACTCCATCCTCTATTCCTGTGTTCCTGGACTGATAAAGGACTGGGCAAGTCTAAACAATGTCAGTAGAAAATAACATGCAGGGACTTCCTGCTTGTACAAAGATCACCCACTTGTATTTCATTTTTCTGCCCACAAAATCTGCTTTCTGTGGAACAGCTGTCTCTTCTCTGTCCCTTACCAGGAATACCTGAGTTTGCTGGCCAAAGGATCTTCAAGTCAGGGAAATACTCAAACACCAATTTAATGTCCATTACTGTCAGGGGAGCAAAAAGCATAACCAAGATCTGGTCACTATTTTCATTTATTATAGATGCTTAGGATACAGTACAGAGAGAAGGAAATATTTAATTAGAGTGACTCTTCTTGCCATTCTTTTTACCATTGATACAGGCAAAGGTAATTTCTGACTGATACTAGGCTGTTTGGGTTTTTTGGTTTGGTTATTTCAGATAAAGTTGCTTTCTCCTCTCTGCTCACTCACAAAACAATACAACAATTATAGCCCAGCTAGCACTCACCTCTTAAGAAAACATGTTGGGAGTACAGTCACTTAATGCATTAATGTTTGAGTTCCTAATCTATTTAAATAAGTGCATGAGAAATGTATGAAGATACCATAAACCCTGACACTTCTTAGATTTTCAACAGAAGAAAAACCTAGTTTTCTTCCTAGTTCTAACCCTTCAGACCTGTTTAAAGGTTTCATGACCTCTCCTATGCCTTTGCTATTCTTCAGTGTCTGTCCTGTGCTATTTATTTCCTTACAAGTTTCCACATAGCTTGCATCAGGTGTGAATTTGGCTGCCTGCAATCCAGTGCTCCGTATGGCATTCTCACCCACGTAATCTTGTACTTCACAGCAACCTCGTTTACTTTGTTTTATTTTGCTTTGTATTTTTTATTTACTAAATTGATTCCAAATGTTTTCCTTACATTTCCATATTTTATCCCTGTTGTTCTGTTAATGCCAAAATATATTTTGTTAATTGCCCTGTCATACATGCACCTGGATACTTCAACACGTCACAGCTACCAAAACTGTAACTCAGGTGAGTTATGTGTTAATTGCTTCGTGAACTGACAATTTCATATTTCACAGGCAGGAATACTGAGGGAAGGCCCAAGAAGCTTGCCTAGACTCTTTGGAAAAGGCTGGCTTAAAGGAGCAGAGAGCTTCAATGTAATTTACTAACATTTCATTCTTAGAGATGACTGACTGCACACAGAGTTGGAAATATATTCCTCTGCAAGACCGATACTACTTTATATTCATAATATTTGTATTGATACCCAGGAGTTGTACTGATCCTGTCATAAAGCATAAAACCAAATCTGACTTACAGCTTGGGGTGAAAGAATGACCTACAAGCTACAGATCAAACATGGTGCCAAATCAGGCAACAAAGTCCCTCTCAGAGAAGAATGACATGCAGGTAGTCACAGATACCAGGCTACATCTTAGAAACTCCACTAACAAGAAAATGAAGACTGAGGCAGTAGGATGAATCTGAGGTGCAGCCTTTACATTTGAGCATCTAACTCTCACTGAAGTTAATTGAACTTAGACTCACCAAAACTTTTGGGGATCTCAGTCTTCTGCCCAGCCATACAGAACTTGAAAATTAGTCGAGGTAATTGAAGCTTAATTATTTCTAGCTTTCCAGACTACTGCTGGCTGATACTTATATGGAACATTGATAAAACTGGTACGTGTTATCTAAGAATAAAAACTGGTACCCTTTCTTTCCTTGCCTTTGCCAACTTCCCCTCCTTGCCAAAGTCTAAAACAGGAAGGCCATTAGATGGCTACCTCAGCCACACTGCAGTGCAATTCAATTAGGAAGACTAGTTATTTGCTTACAGTTGTGTATGATGATCAGCAAACATATCCGCAGAGGACTTTCAACTGCACATCGCATCAATGAAGTGATTTGAATTTAGGAAGGAAGAAGAAAAAAGAAAGTTGTATAGGGTATTTTGCCATGATGTTCATGGGACAGAATTTTCATTACAGAACCCATCACAGAACCTAGCACACAGACAAAAAGAGCAGTTGTTGGAGAACAGAAAGCAGCAGTTACAGCTTCACACATAATTACTTCCCAGTAGCTAAGATTAATTTCTCTTCCTCTCCTTCCATTCTTCCTTGTTCAAATCACAGATAATCACTTGCAAATAATATGTAGTTAATAGTGGCTCCTTAAAGATGACAGTTCCTTAGGTGAGGATTATACAGAACACACAGAGACTTGTGTTCTGTATAAGAGACTATAAGTCTCTTACAGTCTACAAATCTATGTAAGACTTGTGCATGACAAAATTTTTCCTGTTTCCAAGAACTTGACCCAGAGTTAACACTGATCACAAAAAATGTGGTAACATGCATCTTGTCACATGCTGCATTTGGGACCCAGGACAGACAGATACTTGAAACTGTTAACACTGTTTTCCCCTAAGTCTACAACTGATAGCTGTCTTCACTCTTCTTTCCAGGCTATTTATTTTAAGCTGGATTCTACCAGCTTGTGCTCATCTCCACTGAAATCAGCAGGGAACCAATTTAAATAAAATGAATGGTGTACTCGGTTTGAAGAGGGTTTTATGTTTAAGGAAATGGTGCTTCTTACAAACAAGATTATCAAAGACAATTTCACAACATGGTGCTATAATGTTTAATTGGTCACTCAGAAATATTAACAGGAGAAATAAATTTTTCTCAAATAAATCAAACATCCATCAAAGCACTAATGTACACAGTTTTTAATTTACATTAAATAAACTCCAAAGAAACCCTGCCACAAGGATGTTTCCTTATTGATGGACCATTGTGTTAAAGTTAATTGCTCAAGGCATGTGAATTACTTTGGATTACATTACATTCTGGAAAAAACTACAAGATCAGATTGATGAAAAGAATTAAAACAGAGATCAATGATTATGTTGGAAAGGATAAAATTATCAAGAGAACTGAAGCATTTTAACACTGAATAGAATTATTTCTGATTACACAGAAAAATTATTTGGTTTAGTCACACACAGCTTGACTTAAAATGTATCTATAACAGCAATGATTAAATCTTCTAGATTGCTATAATTTGCATAGACAAAAGTTGTTTTATGTTGTGAAAAATATTAAATTAGTATTTAAAAAAAAATTACACAGTCAGTAGAAACCAGCTATTTGGGGCAATACTAATAATTAACATCCTAAAAGTTAATATCTAAAAATGAATAATTTTAGTCACACAGCCACTGCACAGTTTAAGTTACTCATATATAATCCTGCAGGCTTGAAACTTGTGTATCAAATAGTTGCAGAAATATTTCCATGGAACTACAGCTCCCTCATCATTTAACTCAATCAAAACCACTGGAGACCTATCTTTCAATTATAAACAGATGCATGACTCTTTACTTACAACCATGGACATTTTCAGTTATTATTTTGATTATTATACATGCCCTTAATATTTTAATGTCCTAACATTAACATCATAAAAATTATGAGAGAGATGAAGAATAGAATAGAATAGTTTCAGTTGGAAAGGATCTACAGTAATTACCTAGTCCAATGGCCTGACCACTTCAGGGCTGACGAAAAGTTAAAGCACATGATTAAAGGCATTGTAAAAATGACTCTTTAATACTAATAAGCTTGAAGCATCACCTTACAGCAATTACTGTAAGGATTAAACATCATTTGTTAGCTAGTCCCAAAAGCTTATAAATGCAAAACTATTTGAGAAATACTATTTAAAGTAGGGAATGTTTGAGAACTGCTCTATTTTTAACCCTAAAAAAAAAAAAATCTAATGAAACCATCCTTAGGAGATGACAGAATAATTCAGCGTATTAGAAACATATCAACAGCAATAAAAAAGCAAGAAAGATCAGGAACTGCAAGGCTGGTTATTGTCAGAGAAATTTTCCAGCTTCAACACTGAACCCAGATTTGTATGATTAATTTTCTTTTAATAAAATTAGTTGCTGTTACATAAAGCAGATCACAGTGGAACTGGTTTAACCTTGTACTATCTTAGAGCTATATATCTCAAGTGAAAAAAGCCTTTCTGCAATGTGTTGATGTTTTTGTACCTTCCAATTATTCTTCAATGCACAGAAATTCAGCTAGAGCAGTTAATATCCAAGGTATTAACTAATATTTAATCTCTTTATCTACATCCCTCTTACTACTCCAGAACAATTCCTACAACTTTGGCTAAGGTTCTGTAAGTCTCCTTCCAAAAATGTGTTTTGAGATCCAAATTGTCTCAACATCTGAGATTGTTTTACCTCCTCCTGTTTTGAACTGCTCCAGACAGAAAGGCAGTTTCACTGCTCCCATGCTGTCCTCACCTAGCATAAATAAGCAGGATCCTTTTCTTGTAAATAATTGGAGGATCACAAATACCTACTGTCTAATTGCCTTCTGCATGGAAACAAAGTGAAGTAAACAAAGGAATTCACTAGACATTTACAAGGGGAATGCTCTTACCTAGAAGTGAATTTAATATACATCTTTCCATCAACAGACAGCTACAACAGGAATGCTCTCAGCTGGACGCTGGGACCAGACCCAGTCGGCACTTGCATTTGAAAAGTGCAGAAAGAATTAGAATAGGAAAAGAGATGCCGGCCTTGTGACAGCATGTTGTGTTTGTAAAAATACTTCAGCTAATTTACTCCTGGTAGTCTCTGCAGGTTTATGAGTGTCCAAGCCTGCCAAACTGCACAGCTTTCATAGACCTGTTACAAACACAAACGAGAACCCTCACTTCTCATGAGGACCGCAGTATCTTCACACCATTAGCTGTTGGTTTTAGTTGGGCAAAATTCCTCTTCACTTCTATCACAGTTTTACCAATGTTAAGACTGAATGATTTCAGACTTTCAAAATAAAGAGATAAGAGGTTAATGTACTAATCCAATCAACCAGTTTCATTAGACAGATTTAAACTTTACTTGTGAGTTTCTCCAAGCTGCATCCCATGCGTCACTCATACAGTTTTGTGGTGGGATAGTTTAACAATAATAAAAAAGACCTAAGTTGCATGTACAACACTTATCTTTAGCCTTTCAAATTCTTGAGGAACCCCGTGACTCCATCCCACTGCACACCATCCTTCGTCTACATTTGCAAAGGGTCTGTTTTTTTATGTTCTTATTCCTCAGCTGACTGAGGGCTGTCAAATCCTAACTGGCTTCCAAGTTATACAAATGATGAACTAGAATGTCTTTCTGTTACTGTTTTAAAAGGCTCCTGCCTCAGTGTCCTCCACACTAGTTTAGGTGGATTCTTTGTCCTCACATGAAGTGAAAAGACACGAACAATGGCTTGGCATTTAGCAAAAATTAAGGACTTTGTGCTTAAAGAAATGTAATTTCCTGTTGGTAACAGACCTCTTTGACTACCTTCACCTCCCATCTCAGTGCTCCTGTCAGCATGCCCTTTTAGAGGTCTCAATCCTTAACTCCTAACCTAAAACTGCAAATGACTGTACATATGTTCTCTCTCAGCACTTGGGCTCTGAGTAGTCAGCTTTCTAGGCAATGGGAAGAAAGAATGGTCTCTTCTCAATTGCTGTAGGTGCTTTCTACCCATGTTGGGACAAACTATTAAGTACTAATTAAATACCAAGTTGAAGATGAAAGAAAATTAAAACTGCACATCTATTAAAAGAAATAATTCCTCTGTAATTTAAATAGAGCTCCTCAATAGTGCTCAGGAACATATAATAAAGACCATTTATGGGTAGGTGTAATTGGATGCAGTTGCCTTAGGAACAGATGTTCAGCATATAAAGCAGGAAGCCTGTTTAAAAGGCAAACTCAAAGATTTAAGCCCGGTGGGTGAAACCTGCCTTGACTGAAGTTACTGACAAAAGTGCCATGGGCTTGGTTGGAGTCAGGGGTTCATTCCAACACCTCTTCTAATTCTCTCATATTTGCAACATTATTATGACTGTTGAGCTGAATAATATATTAATTTGAGCAAGAAGTGCTCTACTGGAGGTGCATTTCCCAGCTTGCTTTGCTCAATAAAATCATCAATGAATGAAAAGTACTTAGGGAGTCATAAGAGAGTCTAGGTTTACACCCTAGAGATTCTGGTATCATTCCCACTTCCAACATATTTTTATTATGTAGAAGAGATACTGTGCTTTTAGAGAAGTGTTATTGCAGAATGTAAAAGAATCTGACATGCAGAAAGAAAACACTGTCTGGTATTTGAATGTAATTTTAAAGTAATATGAATAGCAAAGATACCTATAAAGATGTGAGCCAAAATCTTTCCATTTTCTGAGTTTTCTAGAAATACAGAATGACTAATATTGTTTGCCAGAATGATTTCCAGTGAGATTCAGCTTCTATTATGCACATGCCAGAAACAGAAGGTCCAAAGTATTGCTCCCAGTACAAGATTCAGGACATGGGTTTTGTCCATACATTTTTCTGCAAAGAATATACCTGCTATGCTTCTATGATTCATTGCCCATCTTTGTTTCCATTTGGAGAAATATTATAGAACACAAAACCACTCAACCTGTACGAAGTCAGAACACATATACCGCCCTCTACCTCTTGAAGTAACTATTTGCCAGACAAAGAATTTCCTACAGATACCGAACTACACATTACTAAGGTGCAAAGTTTGAAATAACAAAAGGTACTGTATTTTCTTTTTGTACTTGAAACAAGAAAACCAAATAAATGAGTTGTTTATTAAATAAGTTGTTTATTAAATAATATTTCCCAAATACTGAAGCTGGAACCAGAGGTCACATTCTACAGTGCACTGTCTTACAAGCCAACTGTGGGAATGCAGTGATTTAAGATGAGATTTCAGATGTCTTCATGCACTCTTCATGTATTCTCCCAGGATAATTTGACAAGCTGGGGAAATTATCCAGGAGTCAAATAGTCTCCTGAAACCCACAAAGCAATGCATACAGCAGCTCTATTCCAACATTTTAATCTTGTTTTTCATTCCAACTCATGTATTTTCCCAGACTGAAAAACAGAACCTTCGGAAAAAGGGCTATAAACTCTACATATTGGGAGAAGGTTCATATGGCCGGATGTAGGAGTCCCACAATATACTTACAATACTAATTAAATGTGGGCTTACGTTCATTCTCAAGACCTACCTTCACTTCCATGACTATACAGACACCTTAAACTGTTTCTGATCTCCTGATTGCCCCATAATTCACCTTGTCTGGGCATAATCTCTGGCCTGAATGAAACCCGAGTTCCTAAACTACAATGTATGTAAATTTGCAATACATGTAAGAAAGAGCTGAAATAGAAGTCCTTAAAAACAGAGGCCTGTAGTCCTCACACACATATAAGCATCAGGAAGCCAAATCCGTAGGGAAAAAAAAGCCTTTTCTGAACTTTTCTCACTCCTCTGGACAACTTGAAAGTGATCCAAACTCCTAACTTTGATTACAAACATGGCTCTACTGACTTTCAGGGTTTTATTTGTTGCCTGCCTTTTTCTACTTTTATATTATTTTGTAACTTCTTCTCTTTAACTAGCCTCTGAAAATCAAGCCTCAACATATTGTTAATTTATAAATGCCTTGTTTCTGAAAGAAAGAAATATCCACAACCGAGAAGTTAGCAGGCTAGGGGTACACTGCAAAACTAAATGCTATACAGCAAAAAATAATTTCAGCAAAAATACAAGGAACAATATGTTTTCTATTATTAATTTCTGTTCCATGGAAAGTGCTACCCAAAACCATAAGCAGTAGCTAATGTCTAAATTGGAAAATTAAGCATGATTTCCCTAAGAATATTACCATTTTAGTTTGCCCAAATACTAGTACAGATGGCTGCATTTTTTATTAAATCAGTCTCAAAGCTTTCAAAAGACATTGCATAAAGTGAGAATGAGAGCCAACAGAATCACAAAGCCATGAAGATGTATTTCCTGTTTCGTGGTGCAACACTGCATGGTTGATGTTAATCCTGACACTGAGTATTTCAGCTAGGGCAAAAACTGGCAAGCAGATAATCCCTACAGAACACCCAATAAACCACATTGTCTGGATACAAGTTACTGTTTGAAAAAGTCAACTCCAGGCTTTCAATACATGATCATGAAGAAAACATCACCATCCACACAGAAGCAAACCATCTCTGAAGAGGCAGATTCTTGGTTCACTTCCCATCTGAGCACAAGCCTGTGCTCTGTTCATACAACTGCCTAGATCTGGCAAAGCTGAGGCAAGATACACTGGATAAGGCAGAGCCCTCAGACTGCTACAGGGCTCACAAATAGCACAACTACTAGCTTAAGAATCAAATGACTTGACCTTTTCTAGCATACATGAACAGTGTACAAGCTCCTCTTTCATGCTACTTTGGTATCTTAGCTGGTGTGAAGAAGAGATAACGAGGAAAAGTATCCAATTTGTACATATAAAGAAAAAAAATTATAAAACTGTTTGGGTTGTCCCTACCAGATTACCTCTCCCACCTATCATTTATATTGCAGTGGGACTAGCAGAACTTTGCACCACTGCTCAAAACCGAAAATATGGTTGCTTCCCTTAGACACAGAAGGCCCCTTTTCACATACTGCATGGGGACCAGTTATGGCACAGCAAAATGCATATTTAATTGCAAGACCAAGGCCTTGTTATTTCATTAGCAGCCAGTTCCAGGACCTTGTCTTGGAGAAACTCAAAGATTCAAATTTTCGTGCCTCTTATGACTGGCTTGCTCAGTTAATATATCCTGTTGGCTAAATGATGTCATCCTTATTTTTCTAAATGTGAGGCCACCTAAATTCTTACACTTGTGAAACAGCTTCTCTGAGGAAAGGAAAAAAAAAAAGCCCAATTCTTACATTTGCTGGGTGTGCTCATGGAAACAAAATGACAGGAAGCAAAATAAGGCATGTTTGGTACAAAAATGAACATCACAAGGCCCTCAAGTTCAAGAGAAAAATAGAGGTGTTTGAAACCACTTAGATACACTTTTTTATAAGGAGAGGTGGCTGAGAGCAGTACAAGCTTGACAAAGTTTAAAGAAAATTAAATCAGGGAACACCACCCCCACATGCCTCCTATCTATGGCATGTTTCAAGGAGCAGCTCATAAATACTTCTTTGTGGCCTTCCATCAATCACAGCATCTTTTTTCTTCCACAAATGTGCTGAGGAATGAAATAATATGCTAAGTGAAGATAACCAGGTGATCAAAAATGCTCAGGGAAGCAGGTTCCACAACAAGATATATGGCATGAAAGCTATGCTGGACCTTGTTCTCACCAACAAAGAGGCCTTGATGGGGAATGTGGAGACCAGTGACAAGTGGAACAAGCATCAAGTTCCTCAGCGATCATTACTGCACTGGTGCTGTTTAGCATCTTTGTCAGCCACATAGACAGTCATGGACAGTGCGGTTGAGTGCACCCTCAGCAAGTTTGCTGATGACATCAAGCTGTGTGGTTCAGTTGATGCCCTGAAGGGAAGGAATGCCATCCAGAGGGACCTGGACATGCTTGAAAGGTGGGCTAGTGCAAATCTCATGAAGTTCAACCAAGCCACGTGCAAGGTCCTACACCCAGGTTGGGGCAATCCCAGGCACAGCTACAGGTTGGGCACAGAAGAGATTCAGAGCACTCCTGCAGAGAAGGACTTGGGAGGTGTTGGTTGATGAGGAGCTCAACATGAGCTGGCAGTGCGCACTTGCATCCCAGAAAGCCAACCATATCCTGGGTTGCATCAAAAGGAGTGTGACCTTTGAGTGTGTCAAGGGAGGTGATTCTCCCCCTCTAGTCCACTCTTGTGAGACTCCGCCTGGAGAACTGCATCCAGCTCTGTGGCCCCCAGTATAAGAAGGATGTTGACCTGTTGGAGTGGGTCCAGAGTAGGGCCACAAAGATGATCAGAGGACTGGAGCACCTCTCCTATGAAGACAGGCTGAGATAACTGGGATTGCTCAGCCTGCAGAAGAAAAGGCTCAGGAGAGACCTTACAGCAGCCTTCCTATACTTTGTAGCACTTCAAGTGTGGAGGCCCTGCCAGAAAGCTAGAGAGAAACTTTTTAGAAGGGTATCACTCTCCACAGCTACCTGAAAGGAGTTGTAGCGAAGTGAGTGTTGGTCTTTTCTCCCAACTAACAAACAATAGGACGAGAAGAAATGGTCTCAGGTTGTGCCAGAGGAGGTTTAGACTGGATATTAGGAAAAAATTTCTTCACCAAAAAGGTTGTTAAGCATTGGAACAGGCTGCCCAGGGAAGTAGGTGAGTCACCATCCCTGGAAGTATTTAGAAGATATATAGATGTGGCGCACTTAGGGACATGGTTTAGTGGTGGACTTGAGTTAGTAGTTGGACTTGATCTTAAAGGTCTTTTCCAACTGAAATGATTTTATGATTCTATGTAGGGATAGGAAAAAGGGGAATGTTTTTAAACTGACAGAGGGGAAATTTAGATATTAGGAAAAGTTCTTTACTGTGAGGGTGCTGAGGCGCTGGCACAGGTTGCCCAGAGAAGCTGTGGATGTCCAAACCCTGGAGTGCTCAAGGCCGGGTTAGACAGGGCTTTGAGCAACCTAGTCGAGTGGAAGGTGTCCCTGCCCATGGCATGGCGGCTTGAACTAGATGATCTTTATGGTCCCTTCCAACCCTAACCATTTTATGATTCTATGTCTAGATATTCCATAGGTAGAAGCCATGATTTGCAGATAAATTTCTTTCTCCAAACATAAGTGCTCATTGTATTACTGTTCTTGGAGTAGTCATAATTCAGTAGTAGTAGTGGAAAGTCTGTGGCTTTGGCTTCTATAAGAAAGAAAGCAACAAAACTGCAGTCACAGTTGCTCCAGAGAAGGCCATTTTGGCAAAGGGCTAAAGTTGCCTCTATGTAACTTTTCCAACCCTCTCTTTACCTAGGAACTTATCTGACCTCAAGTAAATGGCATCAACTATCAGCAGCTTCTGATTTGCACCAGGAATATGAAATACGAACACCTTATTACATTAAAGAGAAATGAGGGAACAGAACCTCACTTTGAAGATAGCCCTGACATGAATCAGAACGTGATAAAATTAGCTATTAGGCAAATGAGCTTTGCTGGTGATGTGCTAAGCAATTTCAGGAGGGACAAACATCTGGGACCATGAGCCTTTGTCCTTTTGTGGCTTTGTGTTTCAGTAACACTACAGTTACACAACAGCATCTGATATTACGGTAGACCAGCAGAGACTTTGCAGTCAGATTCCAATGCCATTATCTTATGCAACTAATTGCTCTTATTAAACAAACCATTAAGTTGCAAATATACACCATACAGTACACTCCAGAAGTATTACAGAAATTTACCCTGATGAAGGGCCTCCAATAAAGATAGTTCCAAAAATAAGCATTTGTTCATAATTCTTGATAGTCTCCGAACTTTTTTTAACAGATTAGCTTGCTTCCACATTATTCAGTATCAATACAGAGTAATTTGTGGGTTTACCCACAATCCATTCTTATGGATTCAATGCATTGATTAGTAAACACATTCACATTTCTCTTAAAAAAAACCCCAATACAGTTCACCAATGAAAGGACTCTCAAATGTGAGGCAACACTCTCCCTCAAAACTGTTAACATGGGCCCTGACTGTACAAGGTCATACAACTAACTTTAGTAGTAGGTTTTCACTATGGAGGCTTCAGTGATATATTCTCCCAAAACAGAAACATTCAATGATAAAGTTTGTGAAGGGTATATAATGAATGTTGGAATCCAGCAAACCCCTAATTGCTTTCCCATGGACTGTTTTGCATAAATGGTGTACAGCAGATTAAAGCTGCACCGAAAAAAAGAAAGTTGAAAGCAACTAATTAATTTGTTTAAACAGGAAACAAACAAAAAAAGAGGGACTCTTTCTGGGCGGTTATTTTTAGTTTCTTCACTGTGAAAACTAGACACAGACTATAAAATACTTCACCAGCTGCCTAGTTAAAAGTGGAGGTTACTTAACCCTACACAGTATGTTTAGTAAACAAGTTACTAAATGTTCACTAAACATCATTTACTAAATATTTACTACACAACTCAAAATGTTTAGTAAACCAGTTTAAATTACAATTTGCTTGGCTTCCCAGCAAGCAATTTAAAACTTAAAATTTGTGATTAATGAACCTCTTTCTTGTAATAGGAACCAGGTTTCTGCTTAGCATTGTCTGAAAAATACTTTTCTTTCTACCTGCCAAAAGCCAAAGAACTCTCTTGTCTTTTCTCCATTGGAATTGTCTTGAAAAAGAAACTTCTGAAAGGCTGGCTATATTTCAATTTTCCTCTTTCTTTAAATATTCATGAGGTACCTTTGCACCTGACTAGTATTCCAAACCTGTACTCCTCTGCACTGTCTCACATGGCCAGATTGTACTACTCCATACTCATTCTCAGCTGCAAGACCAGCCAGAGTTCAAGCTCACAGGGGCCAGTGAGGTCCCTTTCCAATGAAAAACATCTCCTGTAATATTCTGGGACATCCACTGCAGGTTTATGATTAGGTCTCTGAAACATTTTAAGAGACTGTTTCTGGGGACAGTTCTTCTGTTACAATGAGTATACAGGGAAATGGCTTTATATAGTTGTGGTTTAAACCCAGTCAGCAAATCAGCCATGGAGCCCTCACTCACTCCCCCCGCTTTCCTCTCCCCCAGCTCCCGGAGGGATGGGGAGGAGAATGAAAGAATGTAACTCCCACAGGTTGAGATAAGAGCAGTCCAGTAACTAAGGTATAACACAAACCACTGCTGCTGCCA